>VYZV01044825.1:23788-102186 GCA_013401275.1 Pandion haliaetus | reverse complement strand
TCCTCCCGGCCTGAGCCGGCGGCTTCCTCCGAGGAGAAAGGGAAAAGGCAGGAAGGAGCCATGAAACCACCTTTGAGGGACGGCGAAGCGCGGTGAGGGTTCCCACAGGAAGCTTGTCCNGGGCGGAGGGGGGGCTCTGGCCCGGTCCCGCTCGCCCCGTCGAAGCCCTGCGGCCATGAAGCTGCTGCGCCTGCTGTGCCGCCACAAGACGGCCCTGGGCCTGGGCGGCCTGTCTCTCTTCGCCGTGGTCCTGCTTTACCTGGCCAAGTGCACCTCCGAGGGCCTCCGGCCTCTGCCGGCCCCCCGCGGGCTCCCGCACAACCAACCTGCCGCCCTGCCACCGCGGGGTGCCAGGGGAGCGCATCCCCCAGCAGCCCCGCCACCCTCTCCTGGGGAGACCGCCTTCCTGGCCGTCCTCGTTACGAGCGGCCCCAAGTACAGCGAGCGTCGCAGCATCATCCGCAGCACGTGGCTCTCGGCCGCCGGGCGTCCCCCTCACGATGACATCTGGAGCCGCTTTGTGATCGGCACCGGTGGGCTCGGAGCAGAGGAGCTTCGTAGTCTGGAGCTAGAGCAGAGCCGGCACAGAGACCTCCTCCTTCTGCCAGAGCTGCGGGATTCCTACGAGAACCTGACTGCTAAAGTCCTGGCCACGTACGTCTGGCTGGATCTGCACCTGGACTTCCAGTTTGCCCTGAAGGCTGATGATGATACCTTCGTACGCTTGGACGTGCTCGTGGAAGAGCTGAGAGCCAAGGAGCCACGCCGCCTCTACTGGGGCTTCTTTTCTGGCCGCGGTCGAGTGAAATCTGGTGGCAAATGGAAAGAGAGCGCCTGGGTGCTCTGTGACTACTATCTACCATACGCTCTGGGTGGTGGTTATGTGATTTCTGCAGATCTGGTGCACTATTTGCGTCTTAGCAGAGACTACCTGAACATGTGGCAGAGTGAAGATGTCTCCCTGGGGGTGTGGCTGGCTCCCATTGATGTGAAGAGAGTGCACGACCCTCGTTTTGACACTGAGTATAAGTCACGAGGTTGCAACAATAAGTACATAGTAACTCATAAGCAAAGCATCGAGGACATGCTGGAAAAGCACCAGACCCTGGCTAAAGAAGGAAAGCTCTGTAAGGAAGAGGTTAAGCTCAGGCTTTCCTACATGTATGACTGGGGAGTGCCTCCTTCACAGTGTTGCCAAAGGAAGGATGGCATCCCATGAAAGTCTGAGGAAGGAAAAGGCAGAATATTGGTGGACACTCTGAGCTCGGTTACTGTTCCTTGGGGAGCATCCCAGTAACTAGGGCTTAAAAATTACTCAAAAAATTTTGCACGATTCATTATGTCACAATCAATGAAACCCTGAAACTCCTAAGAGCTACTGATGTGGCATGATGTAGAGATGTTTAAAAAAAAAAAAATGACAAAAAGCATGGAAAGGCTCATATGACAGGATTGAAGGCAAATAATAGGTTGAAAAACGTGGATAGTACAGTAAATTTGGGGGAGATGAATGAAGAGTTGCTGGAAGATTTTTAACAGATTCTAAGATTTATTTGCTAAAGATCATGACAGGCCTTTATGCTATCTATAAGATTGTGAAACTAGCATCTGCTGTTTATTTCTTGGCAAGGAAGAAGTGTCAGTTTGGCAAGGTTTGAAGATTCTAATGGGGCTGCAGATCAGCTGCTGTTGCCAGTGGGAACAGGTGGCTGGTTATTGACACAAGCACTCAAGTAAAGGGAACAATTTTACCTAGGGTATTTGTGTTAGGGAAGGGAGAGAGTCTGTTCTTTGGCAAGTGCTCTGATTTAGAAGAATGGAATTATTAGACCTTCTGTGTAACTTTGTCTGTAAGCTTTTTGTTGTTTTAAAGACATCATGTACATAAATTATCTGGCAGCTACAGAGTAAGTCTATATTTAGACAGGTGGATGAGTTATCGCATTTGGCAGATACAGAATATATTATCTTATTTGGGGGGCAAATAGTTATGTGACAAAGCTAGCCTTCAGTTGTTAGGCATAGGTGGTGTTCTTAGCTTATCCTCCAAAGACACTGTGTGTGAAGAAACATTGCCCCTCCCAACAGTAAGTAGTCTGACTAATACAAGGTCAGGTGTTATAGGCTTCAGATTTATATTATTCTGGATTACTTCTGTAAAATGTAAGTTAGCAGGATTAGATCAGTGGAAGCTATTTGGAGTTCAAACAAGATTGCCCTAGCATGGGTACCTCAGCTAAGAAAGTAAACTCTGTAGGTAGTCAAGAGAAATAGGTCCCCCCACTCCCCAAATTCCTCTTTGAGGAGAACCTTGTCTCTCTCTTCAGGCGATACATTGCAATCTAAGGAGACTAATCCCCGCAACAGTCACATTTAGATGCCTGAAGCTAGACTGTGTGAAATCCCTCCTTCTCTCCAATAGCACGTTTTAGTGGAACTAAAAATAATTTTACAGGTGGTCTAAGTTAATTGCTCAAGTGATACATCAGTAAATGGGATTATGTCCCTTAGTCCTGTCTACGCTACAGATAATTCTAGTACTGACAGAGCTTGTCACCATCAGATGCAGTATTGAACAGTAAATGCAGACAGGACACTCTTGGCTATAGAACAGATCACTTACACAATTTCACCATGTTATTTATCTTCAAACCTTTAGGTAAGCCTGTAATTCAAACATCTTTGAATGGCAGGTGCTCTAATACACAGAAATACTTTCTTTTCAGTACTACTACAGAGCTACTGACTTCCAGTAACCTTTGTCAGCTACAGATCTTTCAGTATAAGCAGAGTTTTTTACTTTCTGCCTGAAGGGCATTCTTAATTATCAGTTTTACTGTTTGTTGCACACTGCACTTTCATACAATTTAATTTCTTCCTCTCCCTGAGTCAGTGTCTGTTCCCACCTGCAGGAAGAGAAAAATTGCAAAACAAAACAAAAAAAAAAGGGTGCCAATATGTCTGTATTTTTGCTTCTTAAATTACCAAGTTTGCAATTCATACCAAAGGAATCAACTATGGGGGTTTTTTGTTATTTTTCTCTTGTTTTGATTAAATTATTGAGGATTAAGAAGAGTCTTCTGCAGAGGATGAGAAGTCTCTATTTTGAAAATTTGAACAAATCTTTTACCTTCTTCTAAAACAAATTAAGATACTGAAAAAAAAAAGTTATTTTAGCATGTGTCCATTCTAATGCATGCTTATGCGTTGACAGATAGGCGGATCTGCTTTTCAGCAAGGTATACTATTCCAAAACACGAATTTAACAATATTACAGGAAATTTGAATTGGTTTTAGCATTTTAAAAAAATACCTATTTGCCATTTGGGGTTCACTAGTATTGTGTGTATATATGTGATTAAATGCTTGTAATGTGAGTATTTATTTATAATTATTGAAAATGTATTATGTATAGGAAAAATGAGATAGATAGATGTCATTTTAAATTTGTTTAAGGAGGTACTGTAATGTCCACGAGAATTACATATCAAGCAGTGCTTGAATTTCTCGGTGTACAAGCCATTATTTAAAGTACTGTGATCTGAACTGCAGATCAAAAGTCTGTTGCATGTCTCTCAAGCTAGTAAGAATGTACTGTTTATCCATTTCTATCAATAACTGTGTTCATGGAAGTTGTTTACATTGTTGGCTTTGACTCTCCTTACTCACAACTCCCGCCCCCCGCAAAAAAAAAGTGTTTTTCATTGCTAGCAAAATTAATGGCGGAGAAATGCTGGATCTCCATCTGATATTTGACCCCATGGAAAACATTGTGCATAGAAATACTTAATAGTTAAGAAATTCTCTTTAAAGAGTTTCTTACACAAGTGTCAGGAATAGTGTGCACCCTGAAGTACCTAGCATAGTAGATCTCTTGACAGCAGCACAGCCTGTTGCCTGCCTAGGTGTGCTGCCTGCACACTTGCAAGACGAAGCTCAGAAACGATGGTGACCACTCTTACATACTTAATCTCCGGATCTTGGTCTGACACAGCTTCGTTATACCCCTTTCTGTTTAAGGTTACCCATGTTTTGCTCTAGTTGCAAAACAAATTAACATGGAAGGCTCGACAGATTCTTGTCCTTTGGTAAGTGGTTTTAGTTTTCTTACTAGACACCCCCTTACTGCAAATACGGGGCTTAGATTTCAATCCCAGTTAACTGGGAAATTCCACAAAAGTAAAAGATGAAGTTTTTAGACTTTTTTGATATTTTAAAGCAAATTGAATCATTTGGGAAAGAGCAGACATCCCACATGTTGTGTGGAAAACCCCAGAAAAACATTAGCTAGTACAGGATTATTTTTTTATATTTACTAGAAAGAATTTGCATGTGAAAGACCTGTTAATGTTATTCTGAGTAATCAAGAAAAGTCCGTGTATTGCGTGAGTGAGTCACTATAAAGTTTTAAAACTTCAAGTTTCAGTCCAAGATTAATTTTTGAGCCCATTTTTTCTAAAGCAAAAGATAAAGCACATTTTGAACAACATATGAATTGAGTGTTTTAAAAGTAGTCATTAAAGGCTATCTTTCATACCTTCTCAGGACTAGGTCCCGTATTTCCTGACATCATCTCAAATCTAGTATGTGATGGTTTTATACTCAAAAACCATGATGTAATCTTTGTCTCTCTTGAAAGTCAGGGGGAGGAGTCTGACTTCAGTCCATCTAGCATTTGAAAGGATGTTTAAGTGCTGCTGAGAAATAAACGTTTTTGGTCTTTATAGCTGCTATATTAGAGTGGAACATTTTGTTGGGGGCCTTAGTGAAAACTAAAATATCCAGGAACAGATATACCTTCTTTTTTGTAGCCCTTCTTAGTGGCAATAGGTTAGTGATATGTTGGGGGTTTTTTTGATATTTTTTTTTTTTTTTAGGTAGCATTTCTGCTGGTTTCCAAGTTTTCTCTTCATAAATACTTTCCATTTTTAATATTCTTGTTAGTATGGGGAAAAATTATCACCTTAGCTTTTCTAGATACCAGCATGTTCCTGTAAGTTAGGCAACTGTGTCAAGTCTATAAGCTTATGTTGGTATCCATTCAGGACTACCATTGAGTTGATCTGTGACACTATTGAGCTTTTTGTTATTGTTTACAGATTTGTTTTAAAATTATTTTTTAGATCGGGCATTTAGCATTCTACCAGAGCTAATAGATACAGTAGAGAAATTAATTGTTCATGAAGTGCCCTCTCCGTGATCATATCTAAGACTTGATACTGAAATATTTAAAGCTGACAATGGCATAAACTCAACTAGAAAGTTGATTTTATTTCCAGTGATTTTTTTAAGTTACGTGCAACGACTTAATTACTTAGTGTGTAAAAATAAGTAGCTAAAGCATTAATTGCTGTACTGAATAAACTAGTAGTTCCATTTTAAAAACCCTCAAGCTTCCAAGAATTCCTGCAGTCACCTCGAGATTTTTAAAAACCAAACCCAACTTAGAAATTACTATTCCTGTAACTGAATACTTTCTTTTCTGAATGTCTAGCCTTGTTCATGTGAAGCTTGCTCAAATACAGCTTCTATGTGTCATACTTTTGACAAATGTTACAATTTCTGTAGTTGAAATGCCTCATTTTTTGAGCATTTAAATTTGTATTTCATATCTGTTAACGCTAATGTTTTGGGGGCCAAGGTGTTAGCTTTGCAGATTTGATTAAAAGCCCAGCAGCATGGGAAGGTGATTAAGAGTTGCATTTCTATTAGTTTCTGTTCAGCTCAGCTCCAGCATCAGAGTTGAAATATGTTTTTGGTATTGCTGTATGCTTGACAAACTGTCAACACCTACACTACTATATATTTTATTTAGAACACACTGCCTGCAAGACTGAAATCTGTTGCTACATGTACCTGTGTAAGATACGCTTTTACCTTGGAACTTGAACTACTTTATGCCAACATAATATGACAGTTATTACTTTCCAATACAGACTATTTAGGTAATGTCTAGTAAAACTTGGAAATGGATCAGTCTGTTACTTGTAGCCTATCTGAAGCTGAAGGATACTACATAAGTGTGCCTTTATGAAACAGAATTAGCGTGGGGTACTGTGCTGAGTTTGTTTTAAACAATTGAATGAAATTGCACATTTTTTGCAGCCACATAACTTTACCATTTGGGGGTGGGGTGTGGCACAGTTTATTTGCTCAGCATTTATATAGGAAATAAACTGCTAGAAACACGAAGCTATCTGTGATGATAACTCTTGGTAATTGCATAAGCGTATTGTATATGTATTTATGTCCTTTCATGTATGCCTTTATTGGCCAAGGATCTGTGTGCTGTGATTTTTAATAAAAGTTTTTTGCTGTATAGGTGATTGCTTGTTCTATGTAAGATACAAATGTGGTTATTTTCACTTTATTATGCCACTAAGAGGCACAGAGGATTGGCTCAGTCTTAAGCAATTGCACAAAAATTTTTCAGTTAACATCAGTAATAATGACTGATCAGCACGCCGGAACCCTGAAGTAGCTAGTGACACACGTATACATAAATAGAGGTACCTGTTCATTCTGATTTTACATTGGTAGCAATATAGGGGCATGACAAACTACTGCAGTCAGAAAAAGGGTTTCTCTGACTAAAAAGTGTATTGATTCTGGTCTTGGCTAAGAAGTACTTTAAGCAGTGAGACATCCATAAACACCGTTGGCTATAGTGCTGGCTTATGTTAAAACCCCAGAATACTAGCAACATTCTGACAAAGAATTGTATTTTCATTATAACATCTGTTCAGATCACTTCAGCCCTTCAATAATAAAAACACTTCTCCAGTGCGTTAGTAACTTAAAAAGACTAAGGCCTGATGAAGATTTACTTAAACTAGAATTAAGATTGCCACACAGCGTTCTTGCTGCCGTTTCACTGAAACCAAAGACATCTCAGGATCTACATACTTAAAAATTCACAATAAGGATGCATCTGACTTCTAAAATCAGCACATTTTAGGCAGCTTGTGATTTGTATCTTCCCACTATGCAGAAGCCTATGAGGATCACAAGCCTTTTTCAAGTGTCCAGGTGTCATAACTGATGTTCTTTCTGCAAAAGGTAGAAAAAGGCATGGCACACCTGGAAAGCCCTATCTAAGTAGTGTAAGTGAGGAGAGGAAGTGTCCAGAGGACCATTCCCTTGAAACAGGGCATTGAAGGTGCAGGCAGCAGGGGCATCCTCATTTAGAGTAACAGGTACTCAGTTTTACGTTCATAGTATAATTCAGAACTGTGGTAAGCCAAATAGCAAGATTTGCATCTTGTAAGACATTTATAGATATGTTGCTAAGTAAACACGTGCCTGTTCATTTTAAGAACAGAAGCACAAGGCGGAAATTTCTCATCTGCAGAGACTGGAACAAGGAAGTATTTCAATGCTCCGAAATTTTTAAGACAAGGCAAGCGACCACAGGGAGCGGGGGGTTCGGATTCCATGGCTGCATCCTGGCCTGTAAGCTGTAATTAAATGCCAGACTTCATGCTTGCCTCATTCCAGCAGCAGTGCTATTGAGCTTTATGAATTTTAATTAAAGAACTACGACTGCCAAATAATGCACACAATCTTCTCTCTTACTGAAATAGTAAGTCCAACGGTAAATCGAGTTAAAGAACTCGTTGTCAATTACGAATGCCATAGTTAAACATTAAAAACACACTTGAACGGAGTTCTAACCTGTCCTCATTAGTAACCTTGGGTACATCATGTAGACTTGGGGGCCAACAAATAAAAGTCAGCAGATCCTTTATTACTTGTATTCATGTAGCAACTTTGTACTGACATTGTTTCAATCATTTTTTTGCAATTCCTTAGAGTATTTGAAAAACAAGACATCACTAATAGCTTGTAAGAGATCATACCATGTAGCCTGTTACAATATCAAGAAAAGTTATTTTCTGGTTATATGCAGGGTACTGAAAACACCAAAGGATTTAACATAGTTAATAGTTCCATGTGCAGCCAGAGAAGCCATTTCAGGGTGTTGGCTCTGCTGTAGTCATGGTGGGGATATTGGTCTACTAGTTATCAGAGTACAGAGAAGAGAAGAATCCATTTTAAACAAGTCAACAAGAGCTATTTCAATTTGGCTCATCACGTACCTCAGGGTTTCCCCTTTTTTCTGGGCCACCATAGTAAAATAGTCCCATCCTACATCTATCTAATCAGATGCAGTATCATTTTAGAGGCTCTGTCACCAGAAGTGCTTCTGTTCCCCAGCAGTATCTAAGGTAGGAGAAACCAGAGCCCCAGAAACGCTGCTGGATTCTCCTCCCAGTAATCTGTACATGGTTTTGAACATCTAGGTCACAATACAAACTCAGCTTTAATCTACATTTGGACAAAAAGCAATTTATATATCAGTAAGAGGGGATAAGGAAATCTGACTTCAGCAATACTGCACATTATTAGGGTCTTTGCAATAATCACGTCCGGCTAAGCACTACAATCACGAAGTGCCCAAGCGTACTCTTAGGTAAAACTAAAAACATTCAGTGGGAAACTCTCATTATTCCTCTACCTCAGCAGTTTCTGAGGTAGTTATGAAAGAGGGAGAGCAGAGCAAAGAACTGGGGAAGATATTCCTGATGGAAGTAGAAGTGTGTTCAGTCCTGCTGCGCCAGCATGCCCCAGGGAGAAAGGGCAGTACAATATCCTTTATCCTTGCTTTGCCACTGCCCTGGGATGCAGAAACAGAATCTAGACTTCAGGTCATCGGTATTTCTTCTGCCAATTCTCAAATAGCAAGGAGACAGCTACATCAGTTCAAGAACAGGGAATTGAGCTTTTGACCCCAACTCAAGGTCAGGATAAACATTTTTATTCTCCTCTTCTGAGATATTTATTCACCCCACTTAGTGCCTGCAGTCATAGTAAAAGAATAATCTTTGATTATCAGTCTCTGTCAATTCCTGCAAGTTTCTGAAGAAACCGGGAGCAAGTGGATTGGACCAGATTTGTTGGTTTTATCCGCCCCCCGCCAAGTTTTCTGGGAGGCACCATGAATTATGCATTATTTGCTCTACTTAGGACCTAGCCACCCTGTACCTTTAAATTATTGTCTCTGGGACACAGCAAGTCTTCATTGCTCAAAGCTTGCTTCAAACTCAGTCATCCAATTCTAAAGAAAGCTAGTTCAAAAATTATTCCAAGGCCAAGCAGGCTAAAGTAAGTAAAGGCACAAATATAAAACCTTGAATCTAAGATGAGTTATTTTGCTACATCATGTTAGATGTTTTAGTTCCAACACAAATGATCAAATTGCTATTGAAGTGAGCATAAGGAGAAGCCTGACAAATAACGCAAGTCAAGGGAGCTACTTCAAAACAGGCTGTCCAGGTCATCAACCAAAGAAGATAATAAGATTTCTGCCAGTAACCAAGAAAGTTGCCTATAATAGAATTAATGGATTATAGAAAAAACAGAGACAAACAGTGTCCAAGGGTGCACAGTGTTTCAGTTTTACAGTGAAAACAAGTCAGCTCAGAGGGGAAGTAACTTGTCCGAGATCTTGTAGAAAGCTGGCAACAGATTAGAAGCTAGAAACCGGTCATTGGTGCAGTTAGGCTAATGCCCTCCTCTACTAAGGTGGAAGCTGATGACAGCATTCCAAATCTTACACACAAGCTGATCACAAGTTCTTCCTTTCAAAAGAAACGTGCCAGAACCATACAAATCCAACAGATTTTCATCCTGTTTGTGACAACAGAACTAAGCTGCTTAACTGTCACCTGTTCTTAATAGTCAGTGTTATTTCCATCTGTAACTTCCTCAAGTTATGGATATCTAGGTGCTCTTATCAGATTGTCAATGAGCTACAATGGTAATTGCCAGCCTTTAAGTTAAAAAGATTAGCCCTTCAGATGGCTTTCAATCAAGTGCTGGGTTATTAACCCCCAAAGCAAGTTCTTACATAGCAAAAGAGAAGCAAGCAAGACATGGCTAAATTGGTCACATCAGCTGAAGGTTTGCAGTTAATGGACAACACCAGATATTCCATTTAAGTTTTCAGAGAAGTGTGAAGGCTTTCCTCCCGCCCCCTAACAGAATAGACAAGCAATATATTACCTCTCCTCTAAACCCAAACCCACCCTCTTTTGCAACAACCCAACTGTTGTTAGAGGAACACTGTTCAAAGACTATTTGCCTGAGAGCCAATGCAAGCCTTTCAACTCATCTACCTTACCATTTTTCCAGGAAAATTGCAAATAAAAGCCCTTTACCCAACATGACTTCCACAGGAGGACACCCGTTATCACAGCCCAAACTCTCCACACCAAAAAACCCCACAGAACTATTCTTGCTTGCTTTTATAAAGACCCTTTGGTCCTCACCTTATTACTGACCTCAGGGAAACAACTGGGAAGCAACAAATCAGCTACAGATGAGGATTAGGCCCAACTATTTTAAAGGGGCATCCCCACGTGGGCATTGTCCATCTGTTTTCCCTGATACAATTAAAATGTGTATTCCAATTTTTTTTTTCAAATGCATTTTCATCCAAATTAAAATCTTTCACATGCATATAATGAACTCACTTCTTTTTGCATCTTTCCTACAAAGATTTAAAATAAGACTTTTCTTCCATTTTTTGGATAAATAATTCACAATAACTTTCAAATTTGTTATTGAAGCAGATCTTTGAATCAAGGTCATCTATTTGGAAGATCTTTGAATCAAGGTTATCTATTTGGAACTCTCCATAGGAGTTTTGCTGTTTACTTGCCCTATACAGCTCGGTCACTAGATGNAGACTCAAAGCCGGAACCTAAGTAGTGTCGACAGACAGTTGTTTATGACTAAAGTCTAGCTATGTTTTCGAATAAGTATCTGCTGTTTAACACAGACTCAAATGGATGATCAGGGAGAAAAGGAAAAAAGTTTTCCAATACAGAAATGGAATTCTGAAGGAATTATTGAGGATGGAGCCAACATACTGTTCCATGTAATTAATGATTGATAATGCACACCGAGATTTTAAAGACAAACCTTTGTAGAAGCCCACAAAGCCCCCAAAAATGGAGAAAGCAAATTAACTAAAAATTACGAGCCACATTTTGGTGGTATGATAGTGAAGTTTAGACACCATTTGGGAGCTACAATAACTTGGGATTATGGAAAGATAACTAACTGTGCCTGCTACGGAAAAAAAATGGAGCTATGTTTTGCCAAAATCTTTGGATGACTTTTTCTTGTCCATGTATGTTTGTGGTTAAGCTGGCCAAAAATTTTACATCAAAGGACTTTGTTGTTGTTGGGGGAGGGTTGGCAGGTGGAAGAGAAATAGCTTTTCGATGAAGTGGACATTTTTTATAGAACAAGCCAAAACAAACCAAAACCCCCAGTTCCCCCTGCCCCCACGCCTTTCAGTCAAGTTCTTCTGTGGTTTCATCAGCCAAAAATACAATTGATTTGAGTTGTCAAATTTAGTTTTCTAAAGGGAAGCCCTCCCTAAAAATATTCCAAGAAGAATTCAGTTCCAAAAAATGTCTATGTATGACTCCTCCTTGAACTTTCGGGTTGATTAAAGACTATGTAGAAATGAAACCTATTAAAAATTATCAACACACTGATTGAATCTAGGAGCTTCTCAGGTGAGTCTTTTCTGGGATAGGAAACTAATTACTCATTATCTTTAATGAAGACATTTACCTGGCATTTGATGCTGAAATTTAGGGAGTGTTAAAAGAATTTTGTAAAAACAGGGTTAAGGAATGACTTATCAATACTTACGTGTTATTGCAGGGGAAACAAATATTTGTTCTGAGTCAGATTCCAAAGTCCTTATTAATTCTGAACAGCACCCACTCACTAAAACCATTCCCCTGTGAGTGCAACAGCGCTTTCAGGGAAATACTGACCAGCTCTTAGAATCAGGCCCTGTCTCCGGACTTGCCGATACTACTGCTTACATATGTGAGCTCTAGAGCACGCCAGGAAAAGTGGAGCCATGGTGGGATTCCACGCCAGTGTCCCAACGTGGTTCTAGCCCTGCCTAGGGTCCCGCTCAGATCAGCCAGGGTTTCTGTCCATGCAGACTACAATGCAGCAATACTTATTTATGCCTTAGTGGGTATGGAGTGGTACAGCTCTGGCCTCATTCCAGCACTGTTGCCAAGCTGTCATAGCCTTATGCTTTTACACCCAGGCCACAAACATTGCATAATATCCAAACTTCAGCCATACTTTCCATATCCTCTCCTCTTTCTCTTCTTTTTATTATCAGTTTCAGTGAAAGTGGAAAAAAATGTGGAAAAATCTAGACGCTGATTCATGTGTTGATGAAAACTCAAAAAGCCACAAGCCTGCACATCCACCCCCTCCTGCCCACTATTTGATGATCCCTCTGGCCCTGATTTCTGGAGACGCCAAGGTAATCACCTCTGCCGGGCACAGCAGCGTGCTTTAGCAAGTTGGCAGGGAGGTTGAGAACATCTAGTCATTTAAGGCCACAAGCCCCACCTTCTGGTGGCCCATGTCATTCCCTGCTTTACTTGACAGCCAAGATCCAGGGAATGTGAGTCCTGTTACAGCATCTGTTTATTTTCCAGGCAGCAGGCTGATGTGCAGTATTGAAATCTGAAGTGTTGGACAAGTAGAGAATTTCCACACAAAGAGCCTCTAGTGCAAAGTGCAATATACATAAGCAACAGAGGGGACTGGAAAATTAATAATACTGTCTTCTCTAAATAAAGGAAAAGGTTGTTGTTGTTGCCAGTGATCAGTTGATTTGGGATAGTGCCAAATGGCTCCAGTTAGCTTTGAAGCATCATAGCGCAAGACACTGCAAAAACATTTATCCAGAACAGATCCTAGCCACAAGAGTTACAAATATTTACTTTATATATTTACTCTAGGGAAGGACTCAAGCCAGAGATAGTAGATCTTGATTGCAAACACACCAGCAATTGAGGTGCTAAGAACTGGAGTTTTCGGTCTAATCTTTCTGATCTTATCTTGTCTAATATATTTGTCTTCTCTTTCCATGCCTTGACCTCAATAAAGCAAGCGTTCTATGCACTGGAAAACCACCCCTATAAATATGCCGTGCTGAGCTTCAGGCCTGAGTCTATGGCTCTGCTAAGATCAAGAGGGCCAGGAGCTAACCCAGACTTAGATTAATTTCAGTATCTCTTGTAGTTCCTTGAACGCTTACATGCTGCACACTTGCGTGTGCAATTTTCTCAGCTCTCTCTGCCCTAATTTGCAGCTAGTCTCTCATAGTCCCTAGCAAGTGGCTTCTCTGTGAATGCTACACTGTGTCCCTTCCTCGAAACAAATCTTGCTGAGTTTGGCTGCAAAGAACGTTAGTGGAATCTTCAGCCATACAGGGGTTCTCCCAAATATGAGGTGCTGTGCCCAAGAACTTAGAAAAGTTATACATATTCTGGCTTTCTTTCTCATTCATAATCCCTGATTTCATGGGGACCCCTGGCTACTAAGATGTTTGGTGGGGTTTTATCTTTCTTCTCTGACTTGCCGTCTTGCATGCTATTCTGCAAAGTTTTTCAGGGTGGTGGGTCACTCAGCTGCTGCTTCTTGCCCTGTAGCAGAGAGCAGTGGATGGCTCACCATGGCTGTGGAGAGACAGAGGAGAGATTCCCTCAAGGAAGCGTGACTGAATGGCAAAAGGGTGCCCTGGCAAGAGGCACTGGCAAAAGGGAGAAGAGCTACTGGTGATGCACTGTGAGCGGAGAGGACAGCCTGCTCTCCACACTTTCAGATTTAAAGAGTCAGGTTAGCCATCTCCTTAACTGGGTGCTGGAAGATGCACTTACTCCTGGAAGCCTCTCTGTCCTAGAAGTGCAAAGTAACATCTGCTCTTGAGTGCTGAAGCAGTAAGATATTGATGCTGAACATCCGCTAATGCAGCCTGCAAGGCTGGTCACTTTTTTGTTATAAAGGAAGAACTGATCAATTAATTGTGGTCAGGACTCCTGGAGCCTACCATCAGATTAGTCTGTAGCCATGGGAAGGGCTGGCAAACCATGGTCTGCAGTGCCCTGAGTTCTTAATGCACTGTGTATCCATCATTCCAACAGAATCCAGTGGAAATAGCTCTTAAAGTGAAACTAGTAACTACTCCGTGCCTCAGTTTCTCCCTCAGTAAATTGATAGTAACATTACCTTATCCCAGGGCATTGTGAAGAAAAGCTATCAAAGATCTTTGGGATCCAGGCATGGCTGGACTTAGGGAAGTGCCTGATTATCTTACACTCTGTAAAAGTCCAATCTTGCTCCCGAAAAGCTTCATCAAAGCAAAAACCATAGCTGGAAGGTTTATGAGGACAGGGAGAGGGGTAAGAAAACAATAACCAAGATCTAATTTCTTAGGAGTAACAGATAGTCCCGGGAGGATATAATTGAAGTCTCTAATAGCTGCAGATAAGATCAGACTGAGTTACTATTTTCAGCCAGTCTCAGACATCAGGACTGGAGTCACCGAAATAAATTCTAAAACCTGAGACAAATGAAATGCAGTGGTCAGGAAGCTGCAGGGTCCCAAAGAGTGAGAGACAGCAAGAAATACATGGATATTGCAACTGGGTGGAATCAGCCTCCAGGCAGGGATGTCCTGTCCCAATTGTCCTGTGTGCTGGGATCACTAAAGAAGAGACAGATGCCCGTTTGGGGAAGGACTGAGATGAAAAACGAGGAACCTGAAGGGGTAAAATGACCTTGATTTTAATTCCAGCTGCGGCAAGAGGAACTTTATCCTCATTACAGTGCAGCAGCAACAACTTTCTGCTCCATTTGCTTTTGGAAAACAGCAGGGCACAGCCACAAAAGACCCAGAGCCATGTTTAGCCCAGGGAGTTGCTCTGGGGTGATGGGTAGGAGCCTGTAGAAGTGGGCAATGCCCGAGTGAAGTCAGTGTCTCCCAGCTGGAGACCTGATCACCAGACAGTGGTTCCAAATGAGCTATACAGGTAACTTCAAAGATCACCAGGGTGAAGGCTAGTGAGCCTAGTACAGGTAAAGTCTGCGTGATCATAGCAGAGAGGTGGTGGGATAGAGAGTGCAGGAGAATTTGTTTGTTTGTTTGGCTGGGAGGAGGTACTTACCCTGGGAAGAAAAAGGAAGGCTGATGGCTAAAGGCAATGTGACCTCAGAAGCCCACTCCCTATGTTATGAGCTGTGCAATTCCTGGGTGCTACAGAGCACCCAGCCACCCGCGGGTCATGCGAATGGCTGCCTCAGTTTGAGAATTCCTTCTTCTACTTTTTTGGTGTGTTGATCACCCATTGTAGTTGCCTTAAGCTGCCCATGGGCCTATAAATCCTTGTCTGAGGACCCCAGAACACACTCCCTGCACTACCAAGAAAGTGGGGTGTGCCTTCAGCTGCCTCTTTCCAGACACAAGCTACTGAGAAGCAATATGGTTAAGGGCCCAGGGAGTTGGGCTTGTTTAGCCTGGAGAAGAAAAGTTGAGGGGGGGGGCAATAGCAAGCTTAAAATACCTATGAGAAGTTAGCAAGAAGACAGATCCAGGCTCTTCACAGTGATGTAAGGCAGCAGGAGAAGAAACAATAGGCACACTGAAATAAGAGGGGTTCAAACTGGATTAAAAGAAATCTTTTTCATCATGCGAACAGTCAATTAGTGGAACAGCTTGCCCAGAGAGGTTGTGCAGTCTCCAGCTATGGAGGTTTTCAAAACCCAACTGGATAAAGCCCTGAGTAGCCTGGTCTGCCCCCAAAGCTGACCCCACTTCAAGCAGTAGGTTGGACTAGAGACCTCCAGAGGTCTCTTCCAACGTTAATTATCCTAGGATTGACAACAAGTCTGCCTCCACTCATCCTTGGCATGCGTAGAGATCAGCCTCAGCCAGGGCACATGACAAATGAGAGATTACATCACCAGGCAGGGGAATGCTTGGGAAACATCCCATCACTTGCCCTACATCAGTTCCACATCAGCTCATGCAGAGAGCACCCCACCCAATCCATGTGGATCTGTTCACTCCTTACCTCTGACAGCTTGTTTATTCAAAAGCATTTGGCTCTCAATGCCTTCCAGATGAAATAAGAGATCAAAGGCCCTAATATTCTTTCCTCCCACTGCATTCCCCTTCCACATTCAGGCTAGGGTTCATATAGACCAGGGATTTCTTCATGGCACGGGAAGTGCAGTTTTGAAGAACCCCTAGCAAAAGAACAGGCACAAGCCAGGAGCAGGTTGGAAGTGGCTGCAGATTCCTCGATTGGGGAATTGTAAGAGGCTGTCAGCAGCAGTTGGGCATAGGATTATTCAGAATCAAGAAGAAAGACAGTTTCAGAGATATTACTGAACAGGTATGAAGCTAGTTGGAAGGTCCTGTCCTTGCAGACAGGATTAGAAGTGCTAGGCCAGTTCTTCTATGAACACTAGGAGCTGAAGGGAGCTACTTCCATTTAGTTCAGATACTAAATGGGGCTCCCATTACCAGAGAACTTGCCAGGCTCGACCTGTCCTCACGGTATCCCTACTAAAAAAGTTAGCACTGTGGAGTAATTTCAAAGGGGAGCTGAGGCACATGGAAACCAAGGTGACAACTTTACATCATCCCTCAGATCCAAGCTTAGTCTCCTGCTCTACAAGCTTGACAAAAGCCAGCTGTCTCAGGAAGACATTATAACCATGTTAGCATGATGGTGAAGTCAAGCTGATCAGCCCAGACTCCCAGCCCCAAAAGTTAACAGACCACAAGGAACTTGCTGACATTGCTGGTCAGGAGCAAAAATCAAAGAACTGAGCCATGTTTTCACAGTCCTACCCAGGCCCCCAGGCTGCTGTGGCATCTCTCCTTAAGGCTGCACAGCAGCACTGAGGTCTTGAAGTATCTCAGTGTCTCCATTCCTTGAATTATTCAGAATGTGTTCTTTCTTCTGACTGAAAACAACCTGTGATTCACTGATTTCTTTCTAAGCAAACACGCAACCTCTTCCATGTAATCAGAGTTTGTTTATTTTACTGCTTCCCCTTTTGTGTGAGGCCTATGGCTTTCCAATTCTTTTCAGGCATCAAACACTAATTTCACTTGGCTTTTGTCAGTGAAATGGGCTGGAACAGAGAGTCATAAACAACTGGATCAGGAACACTGCTATTTATTTAAAAGGCAGTTATGATTTTTTTTTTTTTTACTGTTGTTTTTTAAATCTTGAAATCCAGCATCTTTCTGCAGCTGTGTTTTTTCCCTCTCTGGCTTTACAGAGCAAGAAACTGAAGGTGGAGAAAACAAAATAATTAAAGATAGAAATTGGGATTAAATGATCATTTAGTAATCACTGATCCTTGGGAGTCAATCCTGCAGAATTCAATCCTGCCTTTCACTAGCAGTGTGTGCTGAATAATGAGTGCACACACCTGCGTTTGAAGGATCCTGCCCTTATTGGTGAATGCCATTAGGTAGCCAGGTTAGAGGGAAGGAAATTTAAGGAATTTTTTTTTCCCCCTTTTTTGTCCTGGGCAAATCTAGAACAAACTAGTGAAATGAGCTTGGGCAAACTCAAGCTGGTAGCACAGGTTTGGCGGGGACTACAGCCCACAAGAGCTCTAGAAACACACCTGGATTTACAGTCTGAACCGGAGAAAATGTTTTAATATTACTGTGCTTTTCCCTTGAACATTTTGTGATTACGGAGACTATTTTTCCGAGCTTTCTTCTTTTTCCCACAAAGCAGGTGGAAATGCAAAATAAATACCTGTGTTTGGAGGCTTGTGCAGATGCTGAAGCGACACAGACTTCTGCTGGGCAAATACATTCTAGTTCAGGCCTACTGCCTTCTCATGTCTCAGCTCTGCTGTTTGCAAGCAAGAATCCAACAAATGCTATTTGCTACAATGCCTGTTGCTACACAGAGGTCCCTCTCAGATGGTGGATTAGGGCTGTTGAGTCTATTTTACCTTGGCTGCCTCAGAAAGCTAATGCGTTACCTCTACCCAGCCCCAAATCAGCTCTGGAGATCCATACGTTAAACACTGCAGCAACCTACTGATGAATGCCTCCTCTTTCTGAAGCTTTCAGATTCACACAGAACATTTTCTTGTCCTTGGGGAATGTTGGAAAGAAAACAGTGTTGTCGATAACTGTGAATTGCACTAATTGGGATATTTAATACTTGGTTGCAATTGCACTGGTGCTGAAACCATCATACCCTGGCTATAAAAGACCCTAGTGTCAGAAATACAGTAGAGTTTTTCATGCCAACTGCTGTTCTGGGTTATGGCTCCAGTCTGGCTGCATTGCTCGGTGAAATATGTTATTAGAAAATTAAACCAACAAAGACAACGTTACAGCAATGTTCAGTCTGAGCCCAACCCACAAAGGGCTGGGACATTCATCACAGAGCAGGGAATTGCATCCTAGGTCAGCTTAGATGGTGCGTACTAGGCCTAATCCTGCAACGGGCTGAGCATTCTCCAGGCCTAAAGGCTTCAATAAACATGAAGGTGCTTAGGATCTCGCTCTGCTCCCTGCAGGACGGAGGCCCCCCCAGGCACCATGACACCCCACATTACAATGCCAGCCACAATAACATGGCTTAGCACTTGCCGACCACCGCTGGTAAACCGGTCCATCGCTCTGTTTCTCAGGGGATTGAGCAGCTTGTGTCCTGCTGGCTCAGGTCACAGGCTAGACAGGGAGCAGTTGCCATTTGCTTTCTCTCCTCTGTCCCTTTTCCCAGCAGCGTGCTGAGACATGGCACCATTCAACAAAGGTCTAAGTGCCCCGTCCTCCATGTAGGGCCAGAAGGGGCCCCTTGCAGGAATGCTGACTTAATCCATTGCTTAGAGCCCATTCAAAACAGGGTAGCTTTGCCAAGGCCACCAGCAAGCAAAAAACATTTGCTATTGGCAGGCTGGACTGAACCCACCCACTCCTTTCCCAGTGGCTGCCCAGTACTCCTGTACTGGCCCAGCATGGATCAGAACTCACTACATGCTGGTAGAAGAGGCTTCAATCCATTAGATTGTGTGCTGTTTAATCAAACTCATAGCACACTCACTCCACTCGCTACAGCTGACACATGGGTCTTAGCTGAGTCAAAGCCTGATGGAGGTGCATGAAATTTCATAATCAGGAGTAAAAGAAGAGAAATTTTGTCAGTCCACATGCTGGAGTGACTCCACTGATTTTGCAAGCATGTCTGTGCTTAGTCCAGGGCGCTGTATTTGATAAGATATAATTTGTTAACAAAAGGAGTTTGGGTGCTGAGGGAATAGATCAGTATTTGATTTAGTATCTCCTCTGCCAAGAAGCAGAAGTGAATGATCTGCTTTGCAGTCCGACTGATATTTTGAGAAACTCCACTATATTAAATGAAACTCATTGATTTTTTTTTCTCCTGTGTACTTACTTGCAAGAGCTGTAAAACAACAGAGAGCATGAAAGAGTATCATCTTGCAGTCATCAAACCTAGTAAGCTTTTTCCATCTCAAATTCTACAATGCCACTCGGCCAAATCTTCTGCAGAGGTGGATTCAGAGGCCAAGCCAGAGAACCTTCCAGCAGTAATCTAAACCCTTCCCAGTGGGGTTTATGGGTGAGACAATGACAGGCAGTGTCCTCTGTCTGGTATGGCACTGGTAGTGGGCGCCGTGGTAATACTCCAATTTATACATTCATTTCTACTCTCATCTGTGGTTTTGAGTCCTCAGCTCTGTAGCAGCATGCTCTGCACAGGGGCATAGGCTCACGGAGGAAGGATGGAATAACACTGATGTGTGCAAGCTGTTTTTTAAGAACCCACATAAAACTCCAAAACCACAACAAAACACACAACTCAAGAACAACCACTTTTTCTGTGTTGTTGCAGTTGCAAGAGATATAGCCAAAAAGGAGACAGGATAACATCTGCCCAACCACAGCAAAGCAGTGGAAGCCCATGGCTGTTGATGAAGAGTTTCCCAAAGTTAAACCATAAAGCATTCAGCTCCTTTTTCTTAGAATTCATCTCTGCAGTGAGCACAGAATTAAACTCTCCTCATTTCAAAATATAAGAGAGAGAGGAATGTAAGGGACAGGAATTTGAGCATTGAACAAGAAGCCTGAACAACCAGGCCATGCTGAGAAAGAGGACCCCATAAAATCTTGCAGGAGGTTCCCCTGTGCAGCTAGTAGTGCACACTTCTCACGTACGAGGGCACTAGTGTGTTTTTAATTGGGAACAGGTTTACTCTCAGTTCCAGCTCATAAGCAGATGCAAGGGAATAAAAAATATGGAGGTTTAAATCTGGCCACAGTACAAAAATTCTGTTTGCAAAGACATCCCTTAATAAGCCCCCACCAGGTATGGCAGAAAGGCTTTTCAAAAAGGTAGGATTGTGATTAAACACCAAGGAGGAGCTACATCAGATTCTGATTTCAGTCTCTGCCATGGATACCTGGAGTCAGATCTGCAAAGTCAGCGGTGTTATTTCAGAACTTACACCAAGGTTGTTGAGAACTGACCGTAGGTCGCTGTACTAAGCAGAAATGGCCAAAACATTCTCCTCTTGACTGAGAGCCAGACAGATTCTGAGGTTAGTTTCAGGGTTTGGGGCCATGTTCAAATCTGGTTCAGAATCCAAGTCCAGTGGTGCTGAAATCTTACAGGCCCCATATTGAAGGAGAATTTCAAATAGTGTTCTGAGATAGTGAGACTTCTGCCATACTGAATGGCCTAAATCTAGGCTGTGCAGAACCTCTTAGTATCCCCAGGTCTGTCTGCCCATGTCCAATAGAATGAAACCTCCAGATCTGTTGCATTTCTCCCTCATTGCTGTAGCAGAATTATTTCCCTGGGTTTCCAATGCTAAAAGGCAGGACTAGTCCCAGCAATGACCATGAAGAGGTTAACTAAGCACAGGCGGAGGCCAAAGTATGTATCTCTCCACATATCCCTGCTGAGGCAATCCGGATTACTGTTCCTGTGTAAATAAAGCATAGTGAGAGTGGGTGGTCAGCTCCCATCCAATCTGCTATAAAGCATCGGTTTTCTGGGCCTGGAAAAACTCCAGCCATGTTGGCCTGATCCGAGAACTGCTAACTATGCAGCTAATGCATAACTGCCACCCCACATTCCTGCTTTCAACAGACACAAAGGATTTCTCTTTGCATTCATTGTCACCTGCTTCTGAAAGGCCTGATCCAATGGAATCGATAATTAATGAAACTGACCTTTCATTAATTGATCCAAAGCCCATTAATGGAAGGTGGCACTTGATGAACGCATCTTAGGATTGGGTCTCCGAGAGCTGATACAGAAGAAAGGGCTATATGAAGATAGACTGTAAATAGCTACATTTCATCTCACAATTTTAATAGAATTCCTTTAGCTTGTTCACTCTATCTTTCTTTTAGTATTGTCTATTATTACTATGGCCACTGTTGTGTTAGGTGCTGAACAGATCCAGAGAAAACAAATAGTCTCTTCCCACCCAAAATCTGCAGACTAAGGTAAGATAAAAGTAACACACAGATACAGAAAAGCAAAACTAATCAAACACTACAACAGTTCTGGTCAGCATGCCAAGAAGCGATCTCAGCACACCATGTCCCTAAACTGCAGCTAAGATTTAAGCATCCCTGCTAAGCAGGGTTTTAATGGAGAATTTGAAGAAGTCCGCAAAGCTTTCCTTCAGCAGCAATTGAGCTCTTCAGTCTGAACAGATTTCAAACAAATGAGCAAACCTTCAGGCCACTTCAAAAACAACAGCCCAGAAATTCATAACAAGTCACATCAAGCTAGAAAGAAATCTACCCCCCAAAAGAGGCATCTGTTCAGTGTGAGAATCCATAAACAGGAAAGGTTGGATTTGATTTTGAAATCCTCTTAAGGGGTACCAGACAGACAGGGCAGGAGCCAGAGCTGTGGGTTGTCTGAGTGCACCAGTATAGTCAAGTGTGTACGAAGCACACACTGCCCATGCACACCTACCTGAGCTGCTCTGGAGTCAGTCATAGAAGCCAAATTCTGCTCTCCAGCTGTTGGTACTAGTTCTCTCAAAAGCAATTTCAGCACTACCAACATACCACAATACAATCTAAAACTACCTGCACTCTACAAACGGTCATTTAGGAGGCTATAAATAACACATTGCCTGGCAAATCCAAGCCTAAGAAAGAAATCACTTTACCTGCTACAGATATTCAGCCATTTGGATAAAAAGAAAAGATTAATCCAAAGGGAATATAGAATGTAAGATAAACCATAATGATGTAGCCAGGATAAAAAAAAAACCACAGCACCTGAGTTCAGCATAATTAATCTCCTTCCCTAACTCCTCAGCACCTTTGCTTTCTGCCTGAAACTTGACTTTCACCAGCAACTCCCATTTATTTTTTATCTATTTAAAAAAGCCACCAAATTTGTTAAGTAATGTTCTTTGCTCTTAACTCATCAGAGCTTTTCAAATGTTCTCTTGCTCCAGAGGTTAATGCATTCATCCCTTTATAAAGCTCTAACTGGAAACTCAGAAAGCTGAAGAGAAAAAGATGTTTGAATAGATGCTTGTCTCCTGCAGTGTTTGCACATTTCATAAACATGTTTCACTGCTACCAGTGAATTCATTGTCCCGTACACCTCCGCTTTGCACTATACCGTACTACTCTGAGTGCAAAGATGATGATACAGACTTTACAGAGAATAACTTAGGGTACCAGACTACCCTCTAAGTCATGTAACGTTTCCCTTAGGTTAGTTTCTCTCTCTCTCATGTACTAAGTCTATTCACCTTGGATATTACAGCCATTCGTAGGACCCTGTAGCATACGCTAAAGGGCAATATACTGAAAAATGTTGCTTTAACTACTAGCAGAAGAACAGATCTTCTGGGTTAGCCTGGGTTTCCTGGACAGTATACTAAGTTGTTTTCTGCCATCTGGTGTCCAGAGACCAAAGGCAGATGTTGCCACTAATCAGAGTCTTCCAGATGGTCACCAGCCTCAGGATGTTTGTCTTACACAATTCTGTAGCCAAGAACCAAAGAGCTCTCCTCATAGCCAAAATTCAACGATATTACCAAGGGAAATACCATCTGTGTGCTCTCACAGGGATTGAGTTAGACCTAACTCATCTGGAAAGAGCACCGTTTGGCATTTGGGAAGCTTCTTATCCTATCAGAGATCTCAAAGTGCTTTGATAACATTAATCAAGCCTCATTAAGCCTCACATGCACATCTGTAAGGAAAGTAAGGATTTCTTCTGCCTCAGTTGCAGAAGAAAACACTGAGGCATTGGAAAGCAAAGCAACTTGCCCTGGCAGGGTTGCTGAGCCTTATGGTATTACCCTGAATGTTGTGAGATACTACTAATACACTATCATTCTTCTGAGTAGGCAATGAGGCAAGTCCATTGTGAGGCCAGGAAAACAAATGAGGAACCTAGAGTTTGATTTTTCTATTTAAAGTAAATTCATCCTAATCTCGTTATAAAGACCCCAAATGAGCATTTTAATGTGTAGCAAGCTGCACTCTTTCCAGCATCCTCAATCTCCGCTGCCTGCTTATTTTGTGGGACTGGCACATTTGCTAGCCAAGGAATACCTGCTTTCAAATAAAAAAAGAGACACAAAGTAAAGTTTGACCCACATTCCTGAGGGATCGTCCCAAGGAAATCACTAGTGTATGATCACAGGTTCTTTCAAACACGGTGAAGCTGTAGTTTGGCTAGCAAGTGTGTACTTGCTAGGAGATGCAAGCACCATGCCCATGGGAAATACTCGGTTGCCTTTTTTTTAAAGTTTGAGTCAACTTTATCCATCTTTGTTATTTTTGTTGTAACTCAGATGATCTAAAAATTGCCTAGGCCTCCAGTGTTTACTTTCGAAACAATAGAAAATGACTGGCTCTCAGTCACATGTATCCCAAGACTTTTTTCTTAAGCGTAATTAGAGTTCCTTCCATGGCTAATTAAATTCTCCAGTGAATGAAAACAAATTTCCTGGAATGAATATCATCTTGATTCACTTTGGGCAGAGCCAGGCTTACGTGCTTCTCCCACTCTGTTCTCTGAGGGTGTTGGCTACATTTCTGAAATCTTCTTGTCAACACATGACAATGCAGGGAAATAGTGTAGTACTGGGGTCTGCATACTCCTTGTAATCCGTGGCAAAGAAATTGTGTCTACCTTATTTCTCTTCTCTGCTTTATGTGATTTTATAGTCTTTTATTGCCTCCTTCATTAATCTTTTTTCCAATCAGAACAGTCATCGTCTATTTAACCTCTCTTTATATAATATGGTTCTATACTTCTGACTATACCTCTTAGTCTTTGCTGGACCTTTTCTGTTTTTACTATATGCTTTTAAGTGTGAGATACTTGTTGACTACCACAGTTACATGAGTACACTAGGATATAAATGGTAGAAATATGAACCCTTTTCTTATTTACAGAACTCAGAATGCCAGTTTGCTGCGTGGCTTGGCCCCTTACTCAAGACATTTCTACAAAATTCTGTCTCCCCATTAGGAAGAAGTCTATGGTAATAAGCACTGAGTAAAATAAGAAGTCGGAAATATTGTTCTGACAACACTGAGTTCCCAATACCTTGCTATTCTGCCAGATTTCCCTTCCAAGGAACATACCCAAGCACCTATCAGAAGTGCTTACATGGTTTATGAGTGCACAGCAGTTGATTTTTACTGCTGATACAGCCACATGTACGAGAGAAATTCCTAGAACTTAGACGTTAGTTACAGAAAGTAAGTTAATGAATTATCTTTAGTGCCCCAATTCTCCCCAATAACCACTCAAGAAAATGGCACTGTTTTACCTTTAAATGTGGTTTTAAGTTCCCAGTGATGGAGGGATGCAGCCTTTTGCACGATCACACTCATTTGGTTTTGAGAGCAATTTGCTTGCAACTTGCTGAAGGCCACCAAGTTTACAAGCCACTTTGGATTGAAGTGGGGAAGATTCCTCCCAGAGCAGACAAAGATCTGTACCTGGCAAAATCAGCTCCTTTTGTATGCTTGTTCCCTGGTTGTCATCTCCCCTGTGAGTCTGTATTTTGTACTGCGTGTTCCCTGGGGCAAGGCAGGCCTATACTCTGCATTTGGCACTCAAGTGAGGTTAAAGTCAGCCCAAAGGAGACAGTAAATCATTATCATGGTTGGACCGTTAGTAGATGGCTTTGGAGGCCATCCATTTTGAAGGCAAATTCCTTCCCTGTCTGACGTTTGCTTTCCTGTTTATTCATTTCAACGCCTCCAAAAGTGGTGCTCAGACCGCCATCATCTTTTGACACTGAATGCTGTGTCCAACCAGACTCCAATCATCTCTTGGTGGTAAACACCATCACATTCCCTCATGTGCTGGAAAACTTCATTTTCCAGACAAACTTGCAGTTTATTTTTTTATCACCCAATTTTCATTGTCCTGTCAGAAAGCAAATTTGGACCATGCACTGAATAATAAGACAGAAGCAAGGTGCCACTTCACAGTTGAACAGAAGCAAGTTCTTCTAGGATATAGCCTCAGAGGTCATACCCTGTCTATTTTTCTCTACATCTACATGATGTCTACTATGGCAGTTTGTTAGCTTGGGTATGTGAACTCAGATAGATGTGTTAGCACAGAGCTATTTTACCTGGATGTTCAGGCTATGGTCAGCTAGCTGATGGTTGCATTTCTGTGGAATGAAATATCATTCCTCTTCTGTGCTGCAGTGACTGATGGTGGGTGTTCTCCAGGACCTAGGCTGGTCTGCTCCACAAACAGGTCACAGAATCACAGAATGGTTGAGGTTGGAAAGGACCTCATTGGGTACAACCCTCTTGCTCCAGCAGGGCTGCCTAGTGCCGGCTGCCCAGGACTGTGTCCAGACAGCTTCTGAATATCTCCAAGGTCAGAGACCCTACAACCTCCCTGGCCAACCTATTCCAGTCACCCCCACAGTAAAAAAGCGTTTCCTGATTGTCTTGGTTTCAGCTGGGATAGAGTTAATTGTCTTCCTAGTAGCTGGTATAGTGCAATGTTTTTGAGTTAGGTATGAGAAGAATGTTGAGACAGATCCTCTCGTGTTTCAGTTTGTGCCCATTGCCCCTGGTCCTGTCATGGGCACCACTGAAAAAAAACTGGCTTGGTCCTCTTTGCAGTCTCCCTTCAGGTATTTATATACATTAAATATCCAGCCTTCTCTTCTCCAGGCTAAACATTCTTAGCTCTCTCAGCCTTTCCTCACAGGAGAGATATTTCACTCCCTTAAACATCTTTGCAGCCCTTTGCTGGACTCCCTCCAGTATGCCCATGTCTCTCTTGTACTGAGGAGCCCAGAACTGGGCTCAGCACTCCAGTTGTGGCCTCACCAATGCTGAGTAGAGGGGAAGGATCACCTCCCTTGACCTGCTGGCAATACTTTGTCTAATGCAGCCCAGGATACCTTCTGCCCAAAAAGTACTTGCATTCTGGCAGTGGTTCAGTTACTAATTATACAGTTCCGACTCTACCCACAAAGTTATCTTAAATCATGAGACTTGTAGGACTTGAGCATTCTGGCCAGTTTTTATACAACTTAACAAAATTGGAAGCTGTGGAGTTAAGTTTCAACCAATTACACAGAATATACCTATGTTTTAAATGAACATTGAATGTACCACATCCCACATCATGATTCCAGAGTTTGGAGCTTTGAGGAAAAGCCAGTATCTTAGGATAAAAGCCAGGAGAGTTGTTAGCACTACAGTTCCACATCAATTCTGCTTTGAAGATAAAACTGTTTCCTAGGCCTTGTGCACAATCTTAGTTTGTTGTGGACAATTCTAAGTATGCTGCACGGTTTTTGGTTTAAATTTTAGGACTAAACCCCTTGTCTTTGTCTGTTCTTGGAAACATTTGACTTACAAACTGAGCACTGGTTATTCCCAGCTCTTTGCTAAAACGGTGTAAAACACGTAGACTGTTTTCACCTTTGTGTCAGGCCAATACAGAACAGAAATTGTGTTAGAAATGGAATGGACGTGATCTCATTTTGTAAGGACTGTAGTTCCTGAATTACTGTTGTTTGCTTAGTAACATGCGAGTTGTTATGTGTGAAATAGCAAGTCTACTGTGTCAACTAACTTCATTACGCCATGAAATACTGGCAAATTTGACAGCAAAAGGCTGATTTCATACATTGCCTTATGTTGCCAAGAAGTTAGCTTATGCATCTGCTCAAATGCAGGATGCAGAAAGGCTAAGGATGAGAAGACAGCAACTCTACTGACAGCCATCATTTGACCCACTCAATAGCTTAGCTTCAGCCTCTGCAAAACGAGGGGACCAGCCACTCTGTAATGGGGTAACAATTAACATCTGCAGAACATTTTGGAAGAGGAAAGTGTCAGAGAAGCAGACACTGCTTGGGTTTGTGTGTGTTTCTGGGGGTAGTCTGTGATTTTCCTAGTAGAGTTATGCGTGCAGTGGAACTGCTTTGCACACTTGCAACTCTTAAACTTCATGGGCAAGAATGTGACTTGGATAATACCTATGCGGGAGGAAAAGAACCATGCTTTTACGTGTCACTGATCCTGAGATGTCAAAGATAGCTGACTGTAACCATGGGTTGGGAGGGATGGAGCAAGGAACGTATTGGTTTCCTCTCCTACCATGTAAAAGCCAGACAGAAAACTGAGGGTGTACTGAAGCGGTTAACTGTAGGATTTAACCTCTACACTGGCAGTGATACCTCATGTATGCAGTTTTAGAGGTAGTGCAGCATGAACTCCAGTCCCATTCTTGGAGCACAAACACATCATATTTGCCCCTGTTTGAGTCTTAAAGGCCACAGCTCTTGATTCATCTGCATCTTCCACAAAAATTTTGTCAACTGAGATTCTCAAGAGCCATAAAGTAGCGTAATGCCAGTGACTCCAGCAATCCTACACACAGCTGTGCTCTTCTAAACATCAGCAAATTCTCTGAGCAAAATGTTTCCCAAGGCAGGCTGACACAAGATCTGTGTTTCCCTAGGTCAGCTGCTCTCCCCTTTTTCCTGACACCCCACCCTCTCCCTACATTGCCTCCTTGCCTCCCAGACAAAATGACATAGTGTGTGTTGATCTTTCTTAGCTCTCTCTGAGAGCCAGTTATAAAGAACCTAGAGACTGCCAAGAATAATCTAACAGGAAAGCATAGACTACTTGGATTAGGTATGCCACCCATGTTGTGATGAGTGGAGCCAGGGGAGGTAAGGAGAGAGTAACACTGAAGGCTGGGCAAGAGCCTCAAAGCAGCATTGTAGCTCAGGGTTCATACGGGATTGTCCTGGGAAACAGCTATGTGCCCTCGGTCTCTTCCACTCAGCACGACAACCTGCATAAAGCTCCTTCTTTCTACGACCACAACGTGTGACCACAGCATGCTCAGCAACTTGCTCACCTCCTGTGACAAGTCAGCAGGATGACATCTCTGCATTAACTTCATCACAAAACAACATTCCATTCCTCGGCTACACTTCTTGTGAAGGGCAGGGGTTGAGTACAAGTAAGTACCACATGGAAATTGACTCTAAGAGGACCCAAATTCACACTTCAAGAGGGTACACAGATTCTTTGAAAGCAATGGATTCATACCTGCTTACCCCACTGACAACCAGCAAACACATGGGAGTGGTAAGCTGACCTCGAAGCTTATCTTTTCACTACAACATCCCCAGATGCTGTCAGTTGGGTAGCTATTCTCCTGTGTTTGCACAGAGATCAATGTAGACTATTTCTATGGAGTCAACGTTGTTCTACGTTTGCTTTGCATAGACCTTTATCAGTAGCAAGAAGACAAGGCTGAGCAGTACTTCAATAGCATTCTAGACTATTTCCTTCCCTGAGGGCAGACTTAACACTATCAGACCCAAATTGCAAGTGCCACATTCTGAGTCTCAGTAGCGATTTTGTAGATCTGTGAGGAAAGCAGGGTTCGCCCCGCTCATATGCGCAGTGACTGCCCCATGACAGGATTGCTCCCTCAATGACCTATAGGTATCACTCCTATCAGAAAGGGAGTCAAATAGTTCAGACAGAAAACACACATAAGGGAAGGTGGCTTCAACCCAGCCAGGCTGTGTCCCTCATATCTCCCCTGTCAGAAGACAAGGATGAGGCCTCTGATGTGTGAAGCATAAAGAATACTGTGCAAGGTGAGGTAGGGATTGTATCCATCATAACAAAGAGGGGAAAGCCCTTTCCTCCCTGCTGCCTGCCTTCCCCTTCACCAGCTTTGGCAACCTCTGCAGTGTCAGCTCCGACTGTGGCCCTAACTGAAACAGAAAGAAATACAACTTAAGGAATTTTCCAAACTGCAACATACAAATAAACACATTAGCCATCCTCTCCTCAGCAGCCACAGAACATCCTCCCAAAAGCAACACAGCAAGTCACTTATTAGAGACTTAATGAGCTGTGGAAAAATAACACTATTCATTCTCAGCTACTTATTCTCTGTCCTTTCTGAAATCATAACTCAGGCCACCACAGAACCACACAAGCAGCATGTAAACTCATGGGCAAAGGCACAAGCTCACTTCAGCACACAAGCTCCCAAACAGTATTTGTTGGCTTGTAGCTTTGGCTCTGACCTGGTTTGACTCCAGCCTCATCTATGTTAGCCCTAAATCCAAACTGGATTGAGCTCATGAAAATTGGAAATTACTACCAGAAGAATGGTAGGAGGAGTTATCCCTTCTAGCAGTTGATTAGCTATATACTTAATCTTTACTTTATAAGAACTGCAGATACTTCTATGGTACCTTTTTTCCCAGGATCTCAAAGCACATCATGAAGTGAGGGTTATTCGTATCTCAGGATTCAGAAAACAAGGTACAAGGAAATTATGTGACTTGACTACTTAAGGCGGTGGAAGGATAGAAGCCATGTCTGGTATGCTCCTAGGCTGGAACGCTAAGCCCTCAAGCACAGTGCTTCCTCCAGCAAGCTTCTACCAAGACAGAAGGATGATTTCATTTCTATGCTGTTTGCCTTACTGCTGTGATTGGTGCTGCATCCCTGCCTTCAAAATCAGCCAGCCTGTGGTGCTCTTCTTAGCTCATATTGGCAACCTGAGATATACCCTCAGAGAACGTGTTTACACTTCTCCGACTGTCACCAATGTCTGCACCACCAGTCCCAACTCTAAATTCTCTTCCCAAATGATATAGAAGCCCTCAGTAAATGGGCAATTTTTCATTCCTCTTTGTTCTCAAGTTGCCAAGAGGCAGGCTCTGAAATGCCTCTGAACTCTAGGGGAACTGTCTGCACCCTGGTTTAGGCTCCTTTCAAGAACACCACTGGCTTGCACAAAGCAGCAGAATGGCAAACATGAGCACCACTTCTAGATGAAATAAAGGTATCTGTTATTGCTTTCTTTGAGATATCATCAGACCATACCAACCTCCACAATTACACTTCTCAACAGTGATGACAAGCATTCTGTTATCAGAGAGACACTCCAAGTTTCAAACACCATTCTGCATGTCGACAAGCAGCAGTGCCTGGAGGCCTCAGTTTTGGACCTGAACTTCGCAGTACTGAAGACTGGATGCCATTGCAAGATGGAAAGTGGAGCTCCACAGCCAGTGAGCTGCCACTGTATACTACTTAGAGCTGCATATACTACAGCAGCCAGTGTTAATAAGAAAATGGTACCATTTCTCAGTGCCTGCCATTCATTAAATCCACAGACACAAGTAAATAGTAGGAAACATGGTCACACCCCACGAAGCTGTTTTCTGCCAAAGAAGGGATGAAGACAGACGCATATCAGTGTATGTGTAATGTTTTCCAAAAAAGTCTTCTAGAATTTCTTTTTTTAGCAGTTTCAAAAAGTTCACTGAACACTCCTTTCTCCCAATTTATTTTCTGTTTCACAGGTTTTTTTTTCTTGGTCTCAGAATAAAAGCTGATGCTCACAAAATGCAGAAAGGTTATATTCATCAGATTTTCTTTTCCTCACAATTTAACTTGGATATGTCTAATGAGCTTCAGAAAGAGATTCAAGATTTTCTGCCTCTTATGCAAACCAGATCTGGAACCGGGGGGAGGAGTTATCTACTATCCCATTGAAGATTCACAGACTTCAGTACTACACAGTTCAGATGATGAACTGACTGAAGTTGGTTGCATTCACATCTCGAAACTTAACAAGAGTTGCTTCCTAACCTGCTTGTTTCAAAGAGCAGTAACAATCTAACATGAATATCAACTATTTACTTTCTGCAAAAGGTCTGCCAAAGAAAACTTGTGTAAAACCACAAGTTTGTCTGAAATTGGGTCATATTCCATCTGTTCTGTTTGCAAAGCTGAGAGCACCTGTAGGCTAGTAAAGGACTGTCACTAATAGAGCTATACAATTTATAAAGAGCTGCTACAGACACATCTTCTCTTTCCTCATGATTAGCCTTTCTTAGTCCTGTATAAATTAGATCCAGATATCATTTGCAAAGGCTCAGTTGCTTCCCTGAAGTCACTTTTATAGATGGGACTGTGAGGTAGGAATAGCGTACATCACTCATTTTTCTTTTGTGGCTGGAAAAAACCCACTAAATAAAAGCAACCCATTGGTGTTTATTAAGAAGCAATTACCTGTTTGTCTGGGATTTAGCTGCAAGCATCTCAAAATCTGATGAAGAGCTCTGCTCTTTTCAAGACATCAGCTCGTACTAAGACCTCACAGAAATCTCAAGAGGAAAGGAGCCTGTACAGGTCTCAGGGAGAGTGAGAAGTCTGATAAAGCTACACAAAGCACCAAGAAGAAATGGAGATAGTCTCTGGTTAATATTAGAGTTGGGAAAATAACGGCCCAAATCTTCATCTCCTTCTTAATAAGTGGGACCAGTTCATCTTCTACATCTCCTTTCTCCCGCGTGATTTGACACCATATCTATAGAAAAGACCAGCATGGCTTTAAAAGCCGTATCACTAATACATCAGCTTGCAAAGGAAGAATAGCCCCTGCCACAGGTCACGTGTTCATCATGACCACAGGTTGTTTGAGGTTTTTATTGTTTGTTTAAGAAAGAAACCCAGCACATGATAAATTTGTGGCTGCCACTCTGTGGTAAAAGTCACACCTGCCTCCCTCCTTGCTTTTGGGCAACACAAGCAATAGTGTAAAAATGCCATGAGGAAGTGAAGGGTGAGGCTGTGGTGGGTGAACTCCATGTTTAGAACAAACACTGCAGCACTCCAGGCAGGAATGGTCTGTTCTGCCTGGGCAAAAAAAAAGACCCTACTGTCAGCTCAATATTTAGACCAAGAGCTGGACAAATACAAAAGCATTTTGTTCTTTGGGTTTGGGTTTTTATTTTATTTTAAAAGTCAGTAGTCATCTTCGTGGCAGTTCAGAACTTCAGCATAGTATTAACAAGCAAAAACTATAACCTTCTGTCTCATGTGACAGACAGAGACTGCCATCAACTGCCCAGATCCAGTGGGTTCTGCTACAGACGCACAAACGATAACTAGCATTGTTTCAGGGCTTCTGACAAGAGAGAATAAAGTTTTTCCCTTTGTTTGCATTAATTACACACATACCACTGAAATTCCTAGATGATCAACCCTTCTCTAGCTTCCTTTAAGGCTCCATCCTGCAGGATGATGAGCCCCGAGCCAGTAAAGCACCTGGACATGTACTTGGACCTAAGCACAGAGAAGACTTGCTGTGCTCAAAGGGCTAAGTCTCAAGCTGTGGCTAGGGTTTTCGGCTACTACACTGCAGAGGAGTATGTCCTAGTACTGAGCATTTTTTTGCTATGAAAGGAGCTCTAGGAATGCAAGACATTTTTCTATACTTTGGATCTTTGAATATAAAACAAATCAAAGGCTTCCAAGAATAGCCAGCCACTTTATTTTATAAAGCAACATTTCTGGAATTTGTGTTCTTCAGAAGTAAGCACTTGCTGAGATTCATCAATATTGCTGAGTTCAGAACATTGATTACAAGGAGCTAAAGAAACGGCACAAAAAATCTCTGAAAATACTACTAACCAAAAGATCTTGCCTGTATGGGGTGTGCCAGCATCGCTCTGGGAAAATAGAAGGTAGCACATGTAAATGGATCTGAGATAGATTCCTCCTAAGCTTATCAAGCAGTAGCCATAGCAGAGCTAGCCAGGACAGAGCACAGCCATGGACCATGTACAAAAGCCATGGACCATGCATGAAGGCCATATATCATGCACACAATACAGTTCCTACTATAGTCCATCACTGCATTTGCCCATTTTCCCCATTACATTTGTTTCCAGGCCTTCTATTCCTCCTCCCAGTCCAATTTTTCAGTGCAACTGCTTGGTCAGGGCATCTCAGTGCAGAGAGCTCCCTTTTCATTGTCCAAGCTTGCAATATGTGTGTGGATTTCAAAATGGATTTGTTTAGCAAGATCTGCTGACCAGTCTCCTTTGCCAATCATGAAATATTTCTGAAAAATGAAAGCTGTGACACACTCATTCCACAACTTGGAGGACAAGGCCAAGTGGATCCTTTCCAAAAACATTGCAGGGCTACTGACTGGCTCTCTTCTCACAGATCTAAAAACCTCATATCCCAACAAATAATTTTCCTTGAAGAAATCCCAATCAAGACCATTAACACAGAACATGCATTTCATTTAGTGGTGGAAATGTCAATAGAGGAACTCAGACTGAACACTAAGTTAACTGTGCACGTGTCACTGTGTAGGCTGGAAAGCATGATAACTGCCCATCAGGCTCTATACGCCATAAAATGCTGCTAGCTAAATCTGACAGTCCCTTAGCTCAAGTGACAGCCTGTTTCTGAAGCGGAAGGCTGCATGTATATCCAGCATATAGTAATCGGGAATGTCTAGAAAGTGGTTACAGCATCTAGCAGAACAAAAGCCAAAAAGTCTTATGTGGTCATTTGGTAATATAAAGAGATACAAGTTGAAATTAACCTTAAAGTTCAGTTAGGGTTGGTACCGAATACAGAATCCACAACCATGGGCCAAAAATTAAACCATCCGTTTTACATAAGCTAACTCACATTGTCAGGAAAAACCACATATCAAAGAATTGTACAGCAGTGGTCTTAAACACTGTAGCCTACAGTTTTGTCTCTGCTCCACATGTGGCCATCCTACAAGCTGTAAGAAATTGCTTTCAAATCAAAAAGGTGGGAAGCTACTTAGCTATGACTTTTACCGCTTGCTGCAAAAAGAGTACACAGCATAGAAAACCAGGCTCATGTTGAGCTGAGTCCTGTATAGGAGAAGCTGGCCCTGCTTTGTGTGTGGGCTGGAGTGACACCTCTGGAGTTCCTTCCCACCTATATCATTCTGTGATTCTACAATGGTCCTGTCTCTTGGAGACAACAGTCTACAACGTGCCATGACCAGCACAAGTTCCATCACTCATCCTTTTTCGCCAGGCAAGGAATGAGAGACCAAGACTTCAGCAGATAAGCCAGAAAATCCGTTGCAGAAGACTGGCAGTCAGAACCTGGATAAACCAGAAGCAGGGAGCTGGTTTGTAGGCCTGTCAACCTGACTAGTAACCCCCAGACAAAAGAAATACCTATGAGGAAATATTTATTTTAGTGCACATTCCAGACTATCAGATTTCTGGCAGTTTGACTTCAGCACTCTTGGAATCACGAGCCATGGGCCAAACATGACAGTATCTCTGTGCACTCTTAATCTTACTTCACTGGGAATTACGGCTGGCCCCAGGCAGTCTCCAAGGACTCAACTCTCTTTCTGTCTTCCTCTCATGTCACCCCAATGGTATCTGACATCCCAGGCAAACTTTTCAGCTCAGTGGTGCACACACAAGTACTATTGGTCAGAATTTGCATGCATATTTTTGTGTGGATTCACTTTACTAATTTGCACATGCCTGCATGACAGAGGTCTTTTGGAACATATCTTAGCTTTGCACTGGACTGGGATTTGCACATGATAGATTTAATTTCACTTTTGTTTAAACTGACTTCAGCTTGATAAATTCAGAAGAGTTGTTCTCGGCATAACTGTGTGTCAGAAGCCAACCAGACATGAAAGATTTAAATGGAGCAAGAAGGAATGAGGTGAACCTCAGTGGGACACTTTCTAGGAGTGACAATGAATTTCAGAGATGTTTTTTCTCTGTTAGTCTTTTATCTATGGACTTTTTTAGAACCTCTCTGAAGTGAGGTACTTTCAGCCACAGTTTTTTGTTCTGACTTTTCTTAAGGTCTTCACACTGGAGGCCTGAGCTCTGGAAATGTTCTTCCTAAGTTATTTTACAGATGGAATGAATGGAGAAATACTGGATATGTTGCAGGAAACCTTCTAGCTTTCACAAGCTTTCTGGTTTATTTTTGCAGACAGATACAGCTCAGATCAGAAAAGTCTCCAGATTTTGGGGAGCTTCTCCAAACCCCAGGCTCTGAACACATTGCAGTCTTCCTGCATAGCTGCATTCATTTGTCTGCAAATGGTCTGAGAAATGAACTGCCTTTCTCTTGAGCACAAATCATTTGTTTGGGGAAGTATCAAACAGTGTAAGTAAATGTCAGGGAGTTAGCCCCAAGAGTCTGCAGAGTGATAAAAGCAGATAGGCCTGTACCTCAAAGGGACCAGCTTTCCTTCATAGGAGTGCCAGTGCTGGCCTAAGCAGCTCATTTCGTGAGCAGCGACTTGGCTGGCACTGCACAGACCTTCCCAAATTAACTTACTTTGCCACAGCCAGACAGGCTTCGGACAGGTGCTTAATAGCTGAGCAGGGCTAATTAAAACCACCCTTGCAAAATCTGACCAAAGCCAATTAAAAAAATGCATTAATGATTGTCCCCCTGGAGCTCTGACAGAGCCTATGGATGAATCCTCCCGGTACCCAGTGCTGTGCTGGAAGCTAGGGAAGCTGCTTTGGTACTCCCCACGCACTGAGAAAAGACAACTTGGCAGGAGGTATACCAGGCACTTTAAGATGACCTTAAGTTTGGCTTTATTCCCCAGGGTGAAGCTGGATAGATCACCCACCTTATTTGCAAGGATGCACCCTGTCTGCTGAAATAGAGAAGAAAAGCACAGGCAACAACAAAGCACAAGCTGTTTAAAGAAACATTAATAAGGCTGCCAGCTGTGGATTGCTAGTGCTCTGCTGGCAGGCATCCAATATTATGGGGCTTAACACTAGTCAGACATGATCATGCCAAGAGGCTGGGCAGGCAGGCAGACTGTTTTCTTAACATGCTCTGAATGGGACTGGTTAGGTGATGGTGTAGAGATCGATGCGTAATTGAGCGAAGACAGAACCTGCAATTGTCACTCACCACCTGAGTGATGCTGAACTTGTCACTCACCTCTCAGTTTCTCTCTTCATGCTTGGAGATTTTTAAGGAAGTGACTGTCTATCCTAAAGGCCTTATCTGAGGATACTAATGTAAGATTAAAAATGAAAAGCAGCAGGTATGGACACCTGTTTTCCCCAGATGAAAAGCCATAGCAGATACCCTAGAGGCTGACCCACAGAGAACCAGAGGCAAAACCAGCGTAAAGTCTGGAACCCTTCTTTCCTCAGCTTCGGATGCACGCAAACTGCTGAAATGTCAAGGCTGCAGGAGTGAGGTAGAAGAGCCAATTTTTCATTGCCCTGCTCAGTGCTGATTTGTACCACAAACTTTGGTAAAGGCTGGTGACTAACCTAACACTCTGCCTGCTGACCTTTTAAAACCATATGGTATTTCCTGTTAAAGACTGCCAGAAGGAAGTTAGTTAACTACAACAATCAGGCACCCATAATCACACTGCAGATTAATGCCCCAGGGAGGTGAAAGACTCTTTGGAGGAATTCAGATCACTTTCTGAAGAATTCTTTCAGGCTGTCTGGCCTGTAGAAACACACAAGTTGTACTCAAAAGCGTTTCTTAGGCTCATGGCAAATCTGTGAACTGTGAAGGTGACTGTGAGGTGTCATCTATTTCAACATATTGCCAGGGCAGGATGAACGACATGAAGCTAACCTAACTTCTTCAGAAGCCAAGGGCCACCTGTGAAGCGCTGAAACCATGTACTGCCCTTTATCAGTCCTACTTGAACCTGGACTATTGCAAACACTAGTCACAAGGCAGTGCTGCTTTTGAAAGCTTACTCCAAGTCTTTCTCTCAAAAGCTTAAACAGGAGAGAAATGTGAGCAAAGTGATAAAAATTAAAGAAGGTTGTGTTTGTTTCTCCAGTAAGTTAAGCAAAGGATAGGGAAGCACTGCCAGACCACACAGTTCTGTTATTCAGGTATTTTTTTTAATAAAAGGGAGACAACTTGGGTTTTGTTTCTTTGGTTCATAAATACAGCACGTGTGTGGTCTCCAGAGAAACACATCAGCCTGGGCTTTCCTATCCCTAGTCTCTTCCCAACCATTTTAAGGCACTGTTAATACCAGGTGGTAATGTTATTAGTGTATTTGCAGGGGCAAGGAAAATACTTCACATGACCTAAAGGGACAGATGCCCAGCTTCTCTTTTCTGTTATTGCCAGCGTGTATCTTTGTGCCAGTGGTTTGGTGCCTGTGGTTAAATTTGCAGATGGCAATGCTAGCTTTGGAAGGTCCAAATCCCTGGCTGGTGAGACAACTGCAGTAAAGCCAGCACTTGCCCTGGCAGCTAATGCTGCCTGCTGGATGGTGGGAACAATTAAAATAGAGCTTGTACTTTGTTACAGGCCTGGAAGAAGGCTATGGCTTCGGTTGTTTTTGCACAACAGAGCCAGGATAGACCTTTTGCAACAGCCATCATCCTGTGCTGGCGAGTGACAAAAGGCCCATGCTCAGGACAGCTTGATGCGAAGAGCCAATGCCCAGGTGCTAAAAAGATGCAAGGCACCCAACACCACTCAATTTCTGTGCAATTTGCCATTCATTTCCATCTTAAAAGAGACTCATAACCTCTGCAGATGAGGCACAGAGGTGTCTCACACAGGGCTATATCTAGGTAGTGGTTACTTGTACAATACACGTTACTCTAGAGGCACAACAGAAATGGCTAAGTGTAGAATTTCATGTTTACCATTGCGTTTCCCGCCTTTGCCTGGAACAAAATCATATCTGCGTCATTCAGTATACGGGAATTTCCTCTCAGGTAATGTAAATGTTATTTAAAGAGGTACTGAGTAGATTTCAAAACATATTTTGACTTTGGGAAGGAATGTTTGCCATCAATTTATTCAAAATGTTGCATTTATTGGTGATGTTTGGGTTAAAGATGTTTGTCCCTGAGTTACAAGTCGTTACTATTCTAATATTTCTACAGCTCTTTTTTGCTGTTACTCTATTAAAATTATATAACAATAGATAACAAATATATATTACATTGTTATCAAATATACATGCACAGATATTGACAGAATATAAATATTAACATAATTATTTATATTCCTCAGTATGTAATCAGATATTCATTTGGTATAAATCAGCACTTAAGTCAGTCACTTATTTCCAGTCTTTGGGGTCAGCAAAGATACAAGTGCATCTGATCCCCATGTCAGTGGGCTGTCACCCGAACTGGATTTGACTGGTGATATTTTACACAAAAAAGTTCTCTCGGTAGGCAGTGCTTCCTGATACACAGAGCAGCACACTAGATACAGGATCTCTGTGACTGTATGTAACTCTGGCCAGCCACCCCCTCACTCCATGCCTCGCTGCCCCGCAAACAAGCTTCGTTTGAGAGTGGTGACTAAGCAGATTGGTGTCTACAAGGCAGGTGTGAGATGAAGGTGAGAGCTGAAAGTAGCTGGCTCACCCTTCTCACCCAGGTTTGTGCCTCCAGTGCTGTGATGAGACTGCTTCCCTCCAGCCACCTGGGAGCTTTTGAGTCCCCATTTCTGAAACTGCTGAAATCAGTCAGATGCAAGAATCCTCCTGACGCCAGTGGGGTATGGCTCAGACTCCCTGCCTCCATGAAAAAAGGATAAATCTATGACAGTTGCTTGAAACCATGCAAGGAGAGTCCTGGGAGGAACAAGCGTGGACAGATGATAGCTCAATCCCCTGGCTCAGTCCCCACTCAGCTGGAGAGCAGTAGATGAAAGAGCACAGGTAAGAACAAGCAGAATGTTATTCGTGCAGAAGTATCTATTAATGTTAAACTAACCTAGGCCCCCGTACCAAATCAGTAAGTCTAAGCTAACCAGAGGGTTTCCCCTCTTTCCCCATTCACGTTGCTTTTCCTGAGAAATCATGTTAGCATGCATTTCCACTGTTTTTGGACAACTTTGTTTCTAGTCCCAATCACGCTTCTGCTCTAATTTTCATACTTAATGCAAAGCAGAACAGTCTCTGGTCCTTTAGGCAAGCCACGGGACCATTCCCTCTTCTCTACGTCTTAAATATAAAAAGCATGCAGCATAATCTTCCCTTCAGTCATGAAAAATACAGTATAATCTTAAGTAAATATTAGTGTTCTACTTACGTAAATACAAACTGCCATTGAGGGCTAAAGCACTGAGCCTGTCAAAACCCCAGACTGAACGTATTTCTTTGGAAAGGACAGTAAGGGTCAGGAGCGAAAGATACTTTGGTGTTCGCTACGAGTTAGGGGATGAGTTCTGCTGGAAAGAGAATGGGCCAAACAAGAACTTCATCCTAGAGCTCTTGGAGAAGAGGGAAAGGAGACACTGTTTGAAATAAGGTTTTCTTGATTTATTCCTGAATAAATACCTCCTGCTTGCTGTGCTACCCCATTTCTTGCTGCCTGCTGGGCAGGGATATGTAAGAAAAATGGTTTAGGACAAAGGTGACTGATGAAATGAGGACAGCGTCCTCCCCCTTTGCCGCCACTCTAGCTCTGAGAAGAAGAGGACAATGTCATAGTACCCACTGCCAAAACACCTCTCTCAGATTTCCATGTTATAGACAACCATGCCTCCTGTGCCTCAGCCAGGAGAGGTATTTTTCCTTCCCCATCCATTCTGTGGTACAGGTATATGCTGCAGGTAACTAAGGGGGTAGCAGGAGGAGACATGGTGCTGTTTACTAAATTATCATCTAGATCAGCTGCTGCTCATGAAATTTAATAGAACTAAATGTTCTGGGAGTGCCAAATCTTTAGGTTTTAAAGGCATCCATGCTTCATAATCATAAAAGATCTTCAGAGCATTCCACTTTTCATAAGTGACTCTAAGGTTTCGAAACCCTCCAGCCGTTATCATGTCCCTTTACAACCCAACAGTGACCACACTGCCTTTGCATTCTTGTCTTCTTTCACTCTGGACAAGCGCAGCAGATTTCTGCCTCCTGGGTGGGAAGAAGTGTAAGGCATTTTCAAAAAGATCTGGCACGGGCTGTTTCTGTAGCCCTCTGAAACCGTAACTTCACTGAGATGAACACTTGTCAGTGTGAAAGTTAGATCTCGTTTTGTGGAGCAGTGTTGCACCTTTTCAAACAGCTTTATGATTTCACCATCCCTTGGTGCCGATATCCGTGCTCTCCGCTTTCATCAAGTAGAGTGGTCCCTGGTTCCCATGGTATATAACCAAGAAGTGGAGGTAAAGGGCAAAAGCAGCAGTCTATCAGCTTCTCTACTGCTGTTGGGCATTGGCTCTTCAGAAGGTCTGCTTCAAGTCCCGTCAAAGATAAAGGATTTACACAGCTAAATTGACCATAGGTCTATCCCTGGTTCAAGTTCCTTAACCAACCATTTCCCATGATTTCCTATAGCGTCTTGGATCTGTCCCATCCATTAAGTTCGGTATATTTAGCTAACACAGTCTGGCCTTTTAATTTTCACACCTGCACTTTATCAGCTGCATATGGCTATTTCTAGTAAGTTTATCCATCACAGAGTTGTTTTTCCCTTTGTCAAGAACTGGAATGATAACTTGTATCTCCCATTGCACGTCACAGAGTGGACAAGCAAACACAAAAGCACTTTGGACTGTAAATTACTGATGATGACTGGAATCTGTAATCATGGGGACAACACATAACATCTTATTTCCAACTGACTTAAGAGGTATGTCTACCTCCAAGGAAACATTTGCCAGAAAGGGATAACACAGAAACTCTGCTGACCAAAGGCAAACATCCCTTGGCCCATAGGATTTCTATCAGCTATCATGAATAGCTAGTGCTTCGTGGAGATCAAAGCATTTAATCTACATTAATAACTGAGTCATAGTCTGAAGAAGGCACTGCTATTCTTCCCATTGTATTGAAGAGACCCTAACTTGGAGGAAAACAAAGCAACCTGCCTGAAGTCAGCCAAGGACTCAGAGCTACCAGAAGAACCTGCACCTTTCAGTCCCTGGTCCTGTGCTTTTCTATAATGCCCTTCTCTGCCTGGCAGAGCAGGACAGGAGGGAAGGCTGGATCCTATTACTGAACAGATTAATTCTGTCAATGTTTTATTAGTCTTTAAAGCATTAGAGACATTCTGCACTTGGAACCTGGCTGCATTTGCCCCATCATTATTTTCTCTAAGCATTAATTTTGGACCCTTTTTTCTTGTCTCATGCCATTTTATAATTCCCCTGCTCTGAGCCAAAACCCTCGTCTCCTAACTGCTGTAACTATGAGATAGACATTAGATTTCAAAACAGAGCTTTGTCAAAAGAAGGTTTCTGAATATTGCTGACAACAAGAGAAGAAATCAAAGTATGCTGTGCATCTCTGCCTTCAGGTTCCTGCAGACAAGATTTGTCTTTCCATCAGACGTTTGTCTTGCAGGTGGCACAGAAATAATCAGCTGCTTACCCTTTTACAGAGCTGTTGTCTTCTGACGCCCGTTGTCCAGGTGTGGGAGAGTGGCAATAAAACACACCCAATGGAAACACTAGAGGACATTCAGAAAAAGCTAAGTCCTACTTGGCAGGTATAGCCTCCTGAGTGGTGACCTAAGAGACACTCAAGGCCTTTTATATTGCTGCCCTTCACAAAAGCAATGTGTCAACACGGTGCCACAGCTGCTCAGCCTGTACATATGCACAGGCATCCAGGTTTGTTGAATTCATTGTGCATGCACTGCACATTATGTGTGCTCAAATCTTTCCCTAGGATCCACTAGCAGCGTACACAGGTTGCCCAGTTCCGTGCAGTAATACTGCTTACTTCTATTACATGCGGGCCATTGCTATTTTTGCTGCTAACGTTTCTCTTTTGCCTACTCACTAGCATGATACCTTTCTGCATATGCAAAGAGAACCTGAAACCACAAAAGCATTTAAATGCCAAATCCCCACTGGCCTCAGTGGGATTTAGAGCCCCAAATACCTTTGTGAATCTACAAGTGGACAAAATGCCAAGAACCAGTGATAACTAAAAGACAGAGAGGGGGGAAAATAGATGACCTCAAACTCCCAGCTTTGCAGTCAGACTAAACGAACCCCCAGCTTTCCACCCTTAGTACATACAACTGTGAGCACTGGAGAGTAATCACCTATATCCGCCCTCCCCCACCCAACTCCGCTTTACGACACTGAAAGCACGCACAGCCCATTTTAACATTTTCCAGCCCGAGAGCTGTAGTCCAACCAGGGTGGGCAAACAAACGTCTCGTCACCGCCAAGTATGGCCCAACATTGGCTCCAGCAAGAAATTTCCAGCCACTATGGAGCCAGACACATTTACATTCCTCTATTTGAAGTAAAACCCTAATCCTTTGGAAGATTTGCAGTCTGAGCAAGAGCTGTGCTCTCACCCATGCCTTTAAGGTTTCTTTCTGTCTTGCAGCAAGGGGAAGCAGCAGACTTCCAAAGAAAGAAGGGGCTCTTAAAGAAAATGGACTGGAAGTTCATGAAGGGGGCTTTTCTTTTGTTTCAGTTCTTTGAGGGCTGTGAAGATTTTCACCAATTTATCTTCAGAATCTCACTTCTAGGAAACGAATGAAGCTTTTTTTTTTTTTCTCTTTATTTTACCAGCAGGTAAACAAAAGTGTGTAGAAGGAAAGTGTCTTGCCTAGTACCACCCAAAAATTAAACATTTCACAGGAGAGCCAGCATGGAACTCAAGAGACTTGGCTCCAGTAAGTCCATTAATAAACATTGACTTAATACACAAGTTTGTCACAATTCTGGTCACTTGAAAGGGTCATTAGCAGCTCTGGCTTTCCCTGCTGGTTGTTGCCCAGAATTGTCACTCTCTTTCCCATTAGAGGATTGCATCAATTTTTACTGCATGCATTGTGTTTTGCTCCTCACCCTCCATCTATTGGCAAGGGGTGGAATTCTTCTAAAAACTGGAATATGCTTGGAAGTCAGAAGGAAGATGGTTCCAGCCTAGTAAGCGCATGCCTTAATGCCATAACTCTTCCAATGCTTAGAAGTGATACACCTCGTGTACATATACTTCACTAGCAAATCAGTTCACACATGTGACATCCAGGCTCCAGTTACATGCCTTCTTAACTGGTGCAGTATTTCCATAGGCCTTAAATTTCATGAAATGGCCTTCCTTGCTAAGAATAAAACAATGGGAGAAATAAACTGAAAACTAGTCTTTTTGTACTATGCAACGCACCAGTTCATGAACTTCCTGTAAGATCTAGAACAGCCTAGTGATTGTCTTTTGCAGGGAAGGAAGAAGTGCTAATGCAGATGAGCATGCAGGGAATTCCTTCTGGAACTGCTGAAAATAGTCAATACCCTGTCTTTCTCTCCAATTTTAAGCTCACAGACTGAAAACCCACTTCACAGCATTTCTCAGCACTTCATGGGAACCAAGGCGTCCAAATGGATAGAGGACATAGCTCCACACTTCACATTGTCCTGTCCACTCAGACAACAGGCCAGAAAAAACATTCCAGAGTAAACCATGGCTGAGATGTTTGGACTCAACAATAGGAGCACCAGAGCCTACCAGGCCTTGAAACTGGTCACAGCCCCGCACAAGTCCTAAGTGCTAAGCTGACTATCTAAAGCACAGAATGTTAGCTCTGGTTGTATCTGGAAAAGCCTAAGAGAGGAAATTTTGACATTTCTATGTGTGCAAAAATGTAGAGTGGCTACTTCTGGGACCCACAGCACTGGGGTCCCAGCCAGGCATCATGATGGCAAGGCTTTGGCAAGCTTCCTGTGGACGTCTCGGCCAGCACAGCAGGTACGTTAGCACATCCAAGCCTACACCTTCCCTGTGACGTCCAACACCCTCTCCTGTTTCACTGCTGAGATGAGGCTGCACCAGTTACGGGAGAGCTTTGGGATGAGCACATGATGGTTATTGCCCAGGCTGGGACTCCAGGATGTGGTTGTGGCCTGGATCTCAGCCTTGGCCCCCAGGCAAGATCACTGTAAGTGTAAGGGCTCTCACTTCCTTCCTCATCAAGCCCAAGGGCTAGAAACAGTCTCAGAATGGGTCAGTGAATGCCTTTTCACTCCTGGAATGCCATACGGATGACCTAGCAAACCATAAATTCTGGATTTCCAGTCAAGGGCTTGGACTTGCTGACCTAGTCCCTCGTTTCTTTCAGCACAGACATTGTGAAACTCTGACTTTCCTGTTTTCTCTCTCCTTAAAAATAAAATAGAAAAAATCTTAAAAGAACCTTAAAGGTTCTTTTGCTGGCTAGCCTTACACATCAACTTTCCAAGCAACATTACCACAATGGTTTCTTCTTTCAAATGTCAGACTCAAACGCTCCTGCTTATTTTGTGTCTGCAGACAGTTCATCTACTCTTTTCAGGAGGATGAGGGAGTATTTGATGTAGGGAGCAAGGGTTAAAACTGGAGGAAAACATGTTCATTCCATGCTAAGGCATTATTCTTCCCACACTGGACTCAGATCACCTCACCACTGCCAAGGTAGCTGTGAAAATAGAGTAAATAAACCTGCCGCAAAGCTCACACGTGCAGTATTTAATTATTTTAGCTTTGGCCAGCTACAGGAGTGTGACAAGACTGTGTCTTCCCAGTAGTAATGCAAGTCATCTCTAGCCATACTCTCCAGCTCCTTTTGGTCGTTTGCTCTGCCCTTCTAAGGTCGGGCAGTAAGTGACTGAGTGATGGCAGTGGTGCTCCCTGAGGCCTGCAGTGACAAGGTTACTTACATGTTGGCCCTTGTTCTCTGGGCCACTGAAGTCCTCCTGTTGGAGTACTGGCTGAAATCATGGCGTATTTATCTGCATAGCAAAGAACTAAGAGAAACAGATAGTGGGAAACATAAATGTTTCTTTATGGGAAATCTCCTATAAGTTCATGCCAAAGATGTGGGTTCTCCCATCACAATTTAGGGTCTCTGTTTCTCCTCCTGAGAACCGTTCTGTGAAAGGCGTAAGTTAAAAGATATATGTGCAAACATCCGCTCTGTAGGCAGTACTGTCCATGCCTGTTGTCGTGTCCTGACTACAAACAACATGTGCCTCCAACTTCCCTTGCTGGCTCAGGCATACTGCAAAAGCATCACAGTTCCCTACAGTTTTCTCACTGCGCTTCGTATCACTGGATAAATATAACACTATATAATAATAAATTAATTATTTCCGTTTCAGATCTTGTAGCTTGTGAGAAGAGTAGTTCTGGAAATACATTCCAACAGGATTAGAGTTAAGTGGTTAATAACCTCTGATGAGGACCGTTAGAATCTGGAAGGAAAAACAAAACAATACAGAGGAAGGGGCAAGCTGGCTCTTGTTCCACAGTGCTATGGCATCTGCTGCTGAACAATTTTAGCACTCAACCAATTGCAGTACCATACCAGTCCTTCCAGCTCCATGCCTTTCCAACCTCTTTCAGGCTAACACTACAGTTCCCAGCTCTTTCCTTACTGTTGTGCTTAAATCACACCCAGAAGAGAAAACTAATCCAGCTTGTACCATCTTGGTTGACTAGACAAAGACAACCTCTGCCCACTTGAGAGGGTCAAATGTGTTAACATTTGACAAATAGTCTCATCACAACTTGATCAGAAATTACCACATTTTCCAGTTCTAGTAAGTCTGTGGCAGAGCCAAGACCACTGCAGGATAACCTCCCCCTGCCCCACCTATCCCCACTCCAAGCTCTGTTTAGAACATTGCTCCGCTCCTTACAGCAAAGTGTCAGGTCCATTGTGCTGGCAGGAAAAAAAGCCCCAGCTCTCCACATAGAAGGGAGCCTGGACCTGTGGAATACCACCAGGAATCACTGTATGATCCTATGAATATCTCCACGCTGCCCTCATAGCAGTTTTTCTGAGAGGGCTCCATGGGTTCTGGCTGGGTGGGGCAAGTCTGAACAGGAGATGGTGCAGGGAAGGTCAGCTCTTCTTGATCCTTTATGTTCCTTTAGGGTTTTTTTTAATACGTTCAGAAAAAGGCACAAGGTATTTTGACAGCTTCTTTATGGCATTTTCCAGAAGCTTGAAATGGGATTCAAGTGACAAACCTCTAAATTCCTGTGAAGTTCCTCTGTATGCCATAGCAAATTAGGAATTTGCTGTCCAAACCACATATATTGAACTGGCCCTGATCCTGCTGCACTGACATTCTGATGTGTTTTCCTTTCCCTGCATTTCATCGCCTTTGGCCAGCTACAATTGTTACACATCTGTGAATCATGACTTCCTAGTCATCAAGGCTGACCCACTAATAACAGCATTATTTGCATTTTAGTCAGCCTATTTTGCTAGACGTTGCGCAAAAAATCTAGAAAATGACAGACATTGCCTCACAGAGTCATCAATAGAAGTAGACATGTCTGTTCCTTCTTACACAGAGAAGTGGGAGGTTCTTGAATTCACTTATGTGTTTGTTCAGTGGTTGTCTGAAAACGATACTCCGAGCAGTCCCTCAATTAACTAGTTTCCACACCATGCCAAAAGACCACCCTTCATAGCTGGATTTGCCTCTCATCATCAGAAAGGTCAAGGAAGCAATAGGCCATGAATGTTGAATCATCCTCTTGCTGCAAGAGGATGTGTTAAGAAACATGCTTTACTGCTGTTTATGCCCTGTCTTAGTTGCGCCTGACCTGAATAGGGCTCCTTGTTTGCTCACATGCTACCCAGATAATCTTTATGATGGCCAATTTATTTTAGAGTGACTGATATTTTTCAGAGCTGACAAGGAACACTTTTGCAATACTCCTAAGTATACAAATAATGGATGATCTGCCTGTCTTTCCCTTGCCCCTTGTCCCATCCTCACTGACAACTGTATGTGAATCTACATGGACCAAGACCATGTAGACTATGAGAACCAGAGTGAACTGCCTGACATAGGCACGGAAGTGCTTTAATGTTTAGCAACGCCAGGCTGAGCATAGGAGATATTTTGGTCATCTCTTCCACTTGGGAAGCACAAATATGGTACTGCAGGTAGTCATGAAAATTGCTAACATATCAGTTCACTGGGTGCCATCTACAGATAACGGAGGATACTCAGTCTGCCTTGTCTACTTGTGATTTATCAGTCAGGTAAATAACATTGATTAGATGTTATCACCTCTTTTCCCAGACTGAATTAGCACTTAAACATGCAGATTCACTACTGGTTTTCCATATCGCAAATCAACAAGAAGACAAGAAAGAGTTTGCATGGTAAAATTGAAATGGATGCTAACAGACATTAACGTCAAAGGTGCTACCTTGTTAACATTCTCTGCCATTTTTTTAATTAAAAAAAAATTTAGATGGCTCCAAAGATGTTCAGTGCATTTTTTTAAGCAAAATTGACCTTTGAACATTTACATAAATAAAAGCTATTGGGACTGCTGAAAAGTGTTTCACTCCAAACTGTACACAAGAAGGGTCATGTCAATTAGCAAAAAAGATACAACTATCATGCTCTGACATCTGCTGGGGAAGTGCTTAAATATTTGCTGTCCATATTCATCAGCTAAAAGTTTTTTGGAACAAGGTGCAAGGGGAGAGGATAGAAACCCTCAAAGCTGTTAGCTGAAGAGAACATGAAGTCTCTGGGATACGCACTCCAGTCAAACCTTGAGTTGCAGGCTGGCCATCTCTATGAGAAGGGAAAGCTTGGTCTGTTTTATGCAAGAGGTCAAAACAGATGGCCCAATTTCTGGCCTTAACAATTTCAAATGAAGCCTTATATCCACTCTTCAGTTGAGAATATTTCTAGATTAGGCTGCTTCAGACCCCCTAACACCTCTCAGTATCCTCACTGTCAGACTCTTCCCAGCACTGGCACTTTGAACTGCCCAGGCCACGTACTCTCTCCTTTCCCCCTGCTTTTCTCGCTTCTGTGGAAGCCATCTATGTCACTGAAATAACTTTCCTACGTTAGACAAAATAGCCTCAAAACTGGGTGCCGAGTGTTCAAAGCCCTCAGAGAAGCATCTTGCAGCCGATCAGTTACCACTGCCTAATATTTGAACCAAAAGGGATATGTTTCTTGCTGGCAGACGGTGGAGACTTGCTGAACCTGAGCCAAGAAAATAGATGAGGCAAGGGGTGTTAAAAGCTACCGTCTCGCCTCTTCTACACATTACACGCACGAGTGCCTTCAGCACCCAAGGCTCGGAGCCCAGACAATTCACTGAAAAGTCTAATGCATTTCAGATAAGGCCTTTGACTATTACCTGGATTGACAGCCAGAGAATGGGAGGAAGAATCCAGGCTCCGGCCTACTCAGCCGAGCAGAAAGCATCCCAGTTCACAGGCTAACCTAGGTCAAGTGACTTGGCGCCTGCGGTGTATTAAAGCTATTTACAAGAGAAGAGAGGGAGGGATTTACAGAACTTGAAGGGAACAAACTCTCCCAGTGAAAACTGTTTTTATTGTTTTAATTTGTTATATGTCCTGGCTCTGCGCCCACCGTTAGGGTTGGAAAGACGCTGTCTTTAAGTGGAGACAATGGAAAAATGAACAATATTTTAAACCCTCTCCATTTCATAACTACCCAGCTCACATGCTTTGCCTTCATTCTATGGACCATCACCAGAAAGCTGTTCCTTCACACTGGAGGTGGAAAGAATCAACTCTTAAGTTCCCAAGAGCCAGGTGCATTTGCATACCGACTCCCAGACATATCTGGAAGTACCAGGACAAGGATGTCAAAGGACTACCATGTTCAGAGCCCGTGTCAGAAAGACAAACACGTCTCTCGTCCAGAAAGACATTGGTGCAGATGCTTCAGTAAATCTCTCCCGGTCAATGCCAAACTGGGAACTCCAGAAAGACAAATGCTCTTGTGAGGTTTCAGCCACTTCCAATTTGAGCTGGAATGGTGTTTCACACATGATTAGTGCTCTCAGTACCGGGAATGCCTGAGGGACGTCTTGCAGAACCTGCCAAAATGCTGAAAGATAAGGAGACATTTGGGACTGATAGAGTTGACTCTTTCTAACTCTTTCCAAGGCTTAATTTCTTAGAATAAGCCTTACCTGTTAAAGCCCAATGCACCCCCCTGCAAAACAGTGTATCCTCCTCTCCTCATCTGACTGTCAGACTGAAGGCAGAGAAGGGGCACAGTCACTCTACGTGGCAAAGATGGGCTGGGAGCTCCACAGCGACAGTACCCAGTGCACTGTCTTGTGCCAGCGTCAAGCTCCCAAGTTCTCCAGGCACTGTTTATCCAGCAGGAAAACCAAAGGGGGAATTAGTCCTTCTGAAGGAACTGGACACACATCCTCCTTTGGAGTCTTAGAAAGCTGCCTTTCCCACCACTTCTTGTCTTCCAGTCATTTTGTGCCATCACTGGCTATAAACTAGCTGACACTTCTGCAAAGTCTGTTCACCACACTACTTCTCAGCTGAGACACAGATCTTGCCTCAAGTTTCCATGAGGGACTTGTGTCTCATGCTGGGATGGGTGCTGTCCCGTGTCGGACAGGCTTGACACTTCGTGAGCCTGCTGCGGCTCTGGATGTGAGCAGACAGGGCTGGGAGGCTCTGTATGAATTACACTCAGCAGACTGGAACCAGCACCAGTTTGGTGGTTGTGTTAGCCCTCATGGTTTGATCCGAGCACAGACATACCGTGTCAGGACAGTAAGCGTAATCATTCTCTAGAACATCTTGACTCTTTCCCCTCTGCTTCTATTTTCACTTTTTACTGTTCCTTTCTCATTTTTTCTTCCTGGGTTGTTTGGTAGGANCACAAGCTGGTGACATTAAGAGAATCAACACAGACGTGGAGAAAAAGAAAACACCTACTTACAAAAGGAAATAGTAATATCTATTCCTCCACTTGTGACAGCACCCACATGCAGCTCTGTTCCTTGATTGCCTGAACTTGTCATAGAAGTTTGACAAACGTCCCTGACTGACCAATGCACAGGTTTTGGAGTAATTTGGGAACCTCCAATTGTGGACTACCATCCAAAAGCATATGTTTTTCTTACAATTAGTTCAACTGATTTCTCCTGCAAGGCTCCAGTTCTATTATTTTTCTCCACTGCTGCAGTACCAAAGCACATCACAGGGTTATTGAATCAGCTACTCCTCATTGCAGAGGAGAATCGGGTCCCATAGCACCCACTCCGCACTGGCTTACTGAATCAGTGCTGCCTAGATAGCAGGAGTGCCACAGAATAAACCAGCAAGAGCACCTCTCTAACTTCTTAGGCGTCACCCTTAGAAAACTTCCTTTTCAGCTCTGAATTGGAATCTTCTTAGCTGAGAAATACAAGCAAGACCTTACTCTGACACAGCATAGATGCTCCACAGCAGCTTTAAAATCAATGACTGAAATGCGGGTTTTTTCTGGTGGCTGTGATGCCTCACATGTATTAGACAAGGAACCTAATTTTCCAATATCCCATAGACACTTATCGGTGGCCCACTATCACTGTTGTCTGATTAAGAGCAGGGCAAGGACAGCCTGTACGAGAAACTACAGTCACCTGAGCCCCTGACACCTTTCTCCACAGTAAATGTATGTGCAGAGCAAAGCATACCATTTTGCTGTTTAGGGTTAGTTTCTATGATGAAAAGGATACTTTTGGTCTGCCAGGAAAATAGCCCGGGCCCTTTTTTTGTGAGAATTGCCTAGCAATTACAAAAAAGGGCAAAATAAATGGCAGGCAGAGTGGACATTGCCTACTGCAAAACAAGGGCTAAACCCAACATCCCCATGGGTTGCTAACTCACTATGGCTGTCGACACTGATCGTAATCAATTGGTCACTCATCACAGGAAAGCAAATGGTCAGGCCACAGCATACCCCACAGAATCAACGGCTAATTATTATACTCAGTCTCAGTGGAACAAGCCTGCTATTAAACTCCCAGAAGTCTCACAAAGCTAAAACATTATCCGCCAGCAATGCCAAAGAGAGACCCAAGGAGGCCCGGAGCAGTATCCCTGAGGTTTCTCTGTGGCACTTCTATCATGCATTCATGTTTTAGCAATGAGGAATAACACAGTGCAGCAATGTGAACATCCCTGCACAGAGCAAAGACAGGGTGTCGTAACACTTCCCGAGAGTCTTCATGACTAACTAACTCTCTTTCATACCACTTCCCCTGTCCAGGCTCAGGAAGATTTTCTGTCTTCCCAGAATGAGAACAGGAACACAGCAGTTCTCCTGGTGTGGGCTCTGAGCAGTGACTATTAATTTACCAGACACATCATTTGCAAAATGGTAAAGATTGTCTCTTCTGCAACAGCCTGTCCTGCCTACTGCAACAGCCCTCCTCAGCTCTGCCCTGCGCTGCTCATCACGCTGCTGGCAGGAGGCCAGCGCTGTCACTCAGCATAAGGCAGATTCCTTGTCAGCTTGCTCTTTAGCCATCACAACACTGTCAGCCCTGGCGCCTAGGCAACTGTGGGAGGATGCTTAACGAGGTCCAATTTGTCTGGCTGTAAGGGAGGAGAAGCCAGGGACGTGTTGCAGGATGTGTCCTGAAAAAGAGCTAAGTACTTGAGGCAAAAGCTGTGGGACCCAAAAAGAAAGATACAGAAGCTAAAGCAACAAATAACCTCTTCTTCTCCTACCCTCTCCCTGCCCCCCAGGAATCTTACGGGTTAAACACAGGCCTCTCTGTCTCCTCTCTCTGAACTCCTTAATCTCTTTTTGCAACTCCTGGCTTTGCACCTACTCTATAAACAGTCTTCTGCTTAGCATGGCTAAATGCATTTTTATCTAGCACATGGCAATTAAGACATTTAGAGTGAGGCACTTTTATTCTGCTTCCCACCAGCAGCATGAAACTTCATGTAGCTATTATGTGCACATTGGGGATAACTGTGACACTCTTCTTCCTTGAAAATTCCTCTAGCCAAATGTTATTACAGTGCAACAATTCACCTGTCTCCTTGTAAATCCTGCAGCTTTGGCCACACTATCCTCATGCCTTTCTGCCAAGCTACATCCTGCTTTTTTTTAATATAAGTGACTAATTCTCCACACTACTTCGTGTCACATTAAAAGGTTTCACTCGGGGCTGTGTCTGGTTAAAACAAACCAAAGCACACCAAAAATTGCTTCTAGCTAAAAGAAACATTCTTTCAGTATTATATCACCATTCCTTTCCATCACATCTCACATTATGATTCCAAGGCACTGAATGAGAACACATTTTACCTGTAAGCAGGAGATGGGTAATCCTGATTTCCCAGGAGGTCATAGGCACCCATGGTAGGGAAGGGGGGTGGAATTTCCGCTTTAATCAGGACAGGAAAGGTGAGTTTAGGTGGAAATGCAGAAGCTTTCTCTTGAGACGCTGGTCCATCATTCCGAATCACCAAATGAGAATGGTTACTTCACCCAGCTTCACTTCAGCCAGGAAAGCACCACATCTCCCAGGTTAAATTCCACAGTCAGGCGATTCATGCAGGATTTAGGTAATGAAATATAGCTGCCTCTGCTAGAAATCAAACTAAAGTCAGTTCTGTTGCTCACTGGGATTTGTTAACCTGGAACAAGAACAGGCTCGTGCAGTTACAAAGGTGAGATAATCCAGGAGATTTGGGGATGGAAGAGCAGAGCAAACTGTGCAGAGGGCTTCAGTTTGCAGAGTGCTGAGGATGGAAGAAGATGCCTTGCACAAGATATCTTTTGCTCTCTTCTTACTACTTTATTTGCAAAGGTACATTAGAGAACATTTCCTGTATGGACAGATCAGCCTTTCACATAAAAGGCTGTCAACTACTGTCACCTTGAATTAATTGAAACAATCACCTGTCAGCATGCATTAGCCCAGAGAGGTTGGAATCAGGTTAGTGATCTGCCTGTTAAATTACCAGAAGGCTATTGTTTAATTATATCTTCCAGCAAGGAATTTTTTGCAATCTTTCCATAGGAGTTTGCTATCAAATGTGAGCCTGGAAGTGCATGAGAAATGGAGGATCCTTGTCCCATCATGAAAACAATTTAATCTACTGTCTCAAGCATTAACAATTAAAGACCGGGTAGGAACACACTCCTTTGGCTGGGAAGCTGATTGAAACTCTTTTGTCACCTTGAAAGTTCTAGGGAGCTTTGGGCACTCGGTGATTTGATCTTAGCTTATCTTAAATCCTAGTGGATTCAAACACTTCCAGATCAGAAAAACATCTGCAAAAGCAGGCTGGCTTCAGCTGAACTTAGTCCCTTCCATACCTTCCCAACTCAGTGGGACAAATCTGACATCACAGCTGAATGAACAGAAAGATACTTAAGAGTCTTGTCTTACTACAAATCCATGAAAGCATTTAGATGTTTCTGGCCTGCCTTTGACTATGGTTAATGCTCCAAACTGCTCTTACTCCAACATGCTTCCTTCTTCTGCATCCAGACAAATATGACGACAAACCCAAGGCCTGAAGAAAGCTTGTCTCGTTCACCGGATCTCTGCTTACTATTGAAATGAGCATCTGAATACCTTTTGTGATTGAGAACTAGCAGAGATCGAGGTAAAAACCAGCCCACGACTCAGTGAGTATTCAGGCATGGACTTTGCACCACAACAGCTGAGGTTCAGGCAAGAACTTCCACCCCTCCAAATAACCATGACTACCAATGATAATGCTGATCTCGCAACGACAGGAGACCCCGATCACATACACTGGGACACCTTTGCCTCATTTAATGCCCTGCCAAGCTCTGCACAAGGTTCTGTTGCACACTACCACAGTACGTCCCCAGTGGTTCCAGTAAGGTACCCCAAAGAGAAGGGCATGCTTCTCCCAAAAGGGGCAGATCTGTATCCTAGACTCCTCTTGAGCACTTTCTACTCATGCAAGTAGCTTGATCAGCTTCAGCAAGACTCGGAATACAGACTTTGCAAGAGTGACTCATAACGAGCAATAAAGATTTATCATTCATGTGCATTGACTGTGAGGCAGTGCGTTGGTTTGGGTAGGGGTAAAGGAGGCAGGAGCAGCCAGCCTTCCTGCAAAATCCATTTGTAGTTGTGGCTGGGGCCATAGTGTCAGGAGACAGTCTCCACGACTGCAGGGAGGCAGTGGCACGTAACATTGTGAAAGACACGAGCTGTGTGGTTAGCAGAGCTCAGCCCAGTGTTTGTGTTGCGCCTGTGTGCCTCAGGTCATCTTGGGAAGCACCTGCTGTGTAGGTGCCAGACAGAGATGATATCAAATGAAACTTTGGCACCAAAATTGACATACTTCTGCAAAGCCAATTTACATTCCTTGCTCTGGGCTTCTGGAGCCAAAAAAAAAAAAGGGGGGGGGCAGGGGGAAGTACTTTGGATCCAAATTTGACTCCGTGGCTCCAGTTTGCCTAGCATAGTTCCCCTGGTATAATGCTAAAATGAGGTTCTGGCTCACAGTGCTGTGTCCTAGAAGAGTCCCCAGTGGGTATTGCAAAGTCTATCGTAAGAGCAGACTGGGAACAAGACAGCAATTATGAGATTGTGATGAAAAATGGTCTATTTGTTGCATTGCCCAACCCTGTTCCCATCTTTGTCCTCAAGGGCTTCTTTGCAGACACTGTGATTTGCTTTTATTCTTAATGATGTTGGTTTGGAAAAGAGACTCCTTTTTTTTTCCACCCTCCTGACACACAGTCCACATGATCCCTCCTTCCCCCCCCTCCTGCATTGCACGCTCTTCCCTGTAGCAGCTGCGATTCTCAGCAAGGGAGATCAGCAGATTCACAGCCCTAGAGATCCTACCCCAGAGATGAAGAAGCATCTAACACTACTTGCAGGTTTATTGTTACCAAACCAACTCTGTTGGCTGCTCATAAAAAATACAGATTTGGGTAATCTGCATTTTCTGGTCTTGAATCTCCCTCACATTATACTGTGAGTTACAGCTTGTACCTTTACAAAGCTGGTTTGAGAAGCCCCTTCTACTGCAAGGGCTTCAAGAGCTAGCCATACGTGCCCTGTCCAAGGGTAACTGACAAAACATAGTGGATATAGCCTGGCTTTTGTCTTGATCTTTCAGCTTCACAGTCTCAGACAAGTATGTGGCTTGAGCATCCCAAATCCATTCTTTTCTTCCATTAATAGCTAACAGCTTGGTGCCCCACCAGCTCCATTCCCAATATAAAGCATGAATTAATAACCCAGCATTAGGTTGCTTTCATATAAGATGATACTGATGTAACAATTTAAAATAACATACAATATTACTGATGTATATTATAATGCAAGTTATTTATTTGCCCACTTGTTTTGTCTCTTGCCCACTTGTTTCACGAAGGCACCATCTTAATGTAACTCTATATTTAACACAAGAGTTATTTTAACAATAAATATATTTCTCGTTGTTTAGGCTTCTCATTCAGACCTGGCAAACACTTACGTGCATGTTCAGCAAGTCACTAGCAGCTTACTGAAGCGCAGGATGAAGACTTTGGTTTTCCAATTTTGTCTGTTCTCTCTGCCTTCTGTAGCATTCCTACATGCTAGCAGGCATCACCAGGAGCACACAGGTTCTTTACTGACAGTTTCTTTCTGCTTCTCAGCTCACATTCTGCCCAAATACTCATACTTACTTCTTCTCAAACTTAACCGTCTGCCTCTGACATGTTCTTGCTGCCTCCTTTCTGCCTCTGTGGTCCTTCTGACCATCTTTCCTCCTTTGTTTTTTCTCCCCCTGCTCCACAGCCCCATCCTTCTGCATCTGAACTTCGTGGACACAGCTCAGCGCTAGCATGTCTTACACAGGCCCTGTCATTTGATGGCTCCTACAGTTTCAGTGACCTGATTTTCTAAACGGGCGTTGTAGCTTCTTACATTTCTCCTGAATGAAGAGCAGGTCTTACTCTTACAGCTTCAAAGAAGCCTCAGACAGCCCATAGCATTGTAATATTAACCTGTTATGCTCTTTGAGAGTAGTACAAGCTTTTAAAAAAAGGTGCTTAAGAAATCAGATTTCTGTTTTTGTTGGAGTCCATGAAAGCCAAAAGCAGCCAGAATTATATGAACTTAAGTTTTTCAAAAACTCTCCCTTGGCCTCTGCAGTTTCTACCCAAAGCAAATATGCTCAGGCTATAAGGCTTGGCTGAAATGAAGGTAATACTCATTAGAGTGTAAAGGCTTCACCTTTATGAGTAAAGCAACAGAAAAGTACCACTGAACTGATTATTTAAAGAATCATGTTTTATGTAGTCTTTATTGATTCTCTTCTCGGAGGTGCTGATTTGGCAAATACTTATACAGGTGCGTAATTGAAGCCCCTGAGGAGTGCCAGGCAGCTAATTATTTGCAGGAATGGAGGGCCTTTTGTGCCAGCTAAATAATGAAATATAAATTTGCAAACCTGTCAGTGAGTAAGCAGTTCTCCTTTCATTGACTGTTATTCCATCTTTGTTATGGGTTTGTGTTAGGCAGCTTCCACTGGCAACGAAAAATAGTGGTAAGTAGATTCAGAAGATTTCCTAGTCTTTTCCCAACGGGGTGTAAATGTCACTTGGGGCAGAGTTTTGTTTTCACTGTTTCTCTTGTAATTTTCTTTTCTGAGCAGGAAGGTTTCAAGTCTTGGCTGCTAATGAGGGTTTATGATTAAAATGAATGTTGTTAGTTCTCACTGTAAAACCAACTCAGCTTATCCACGCAAGCATTGCTCTTCTCAAGGCAGCCAAATGCAGTCCTTCGCTCATGAGAAGCACTAGCCCTTCTGGATATACATCTGTTAGTTCCTTCTGCTGCAGTAAATTCTGTCACTCTTGAGCTCTTCCCCACACAGATGCAAGATAGTTTATCTTCCTGGTTCCTGAGTGTGTCTGCGTACATGCACATATGAACTGTGGGAAGGCTTTAGAGGACCCCTGTCACTCCGGTGCCACTGCCCAGCTTTCTGAGTTGTGCTACCTAATGAGTACAGCACAGTCCCACTGAGACTCACACCTGGAAGTAAAAGCGCTACCGCTCTGAGGACGAGAGGTTTTTGGTGCAGATGATACATCTTGACCTAGCTGTGTGCAAAAGTGTAGAGCCTTAGGTGGGACAAGCGTTCCCAGGAGGTGCTATTCCTTCCTCTGGCAGATCCTCCTGTACAGTTTCATTTCCTAAATGCCTTTTAAGGCATCTGAAAAGAGGGCAACATTGAGGTTGGTTTAGTATTTGTTTCTGACATCTGCGCTCAACTGTTAAAAGCGATGAAACAGACATATATGGAAAACATCAAAATGAAAAATACAATGCAAGGAGAAGCTATTGCTACTCCTGCGTCCCCCCAGGAGATTCAGAATGGCACACTCATTTCTTCGAGTTGGAAACTGTTAAAAAAAAAAAAAATTGGCCATCAGGAGTAGCAGTTCAACAACCCTGAAGAATGAACAAACATGGCAGAAAAACTGCCCTGTGCTGCAGCACTGTAACCACAGGGCTTAGCAGGAGATTCTTTTATGCTTGTGCTCCCCAGCATGACTCCTACAGTCCAAGACAGCTGTGGGGATCGACTGTATTGAAGCAGCAAGTACTCCTTGTGCTTAAATAGCCAGATTTGACAAAAAGCCTCACAGCCAAGCACTTACGGCATATAACTCTAGCATGTGGCTCAGCAGAAGCAGTTGGTCTCTGGGATGATCACTAGCCATATGCTGCAGCAAAGTCTTCCCGTTCCCTGCCTATACACCTCCCTAGTCCGTTCCTGCCTCAGTTTCACAGGCACTTTGGCAACTGACTCCAGTTTTCCTCTCTGTGCCTATCCCCAACTCTGTCTAGAATAGGAAAAAAAAATACTTCTTTTCCTCTTCAAAGACCTGGTGTTTTCTCTCTTCTCATTTTATTTGTAAACAAACAGGTGGGAACAGCCTCCTCTGGGTTCTTTCTCCGAGATAAGCTTTCCTTGCATTTCATGATCATCTTTCCCTACACTCCTTTCTCCACAGATTTCTTTATGTTCATATCTAATCATAACAGACTGCTTGCCATATAAGACAATCCAAGACAAATAGCCAATGGCAGAGATTTAGACTGTTTCTTTCTAGGAGGGATATGTTTGCAGGAAACCAACAGTCATCCCCCAGAAAAAAAAAAAAAGATAGTACAGCTGAGAGTAAAAGCAGGCTTGGAAGTATAAGATCAGATTTGGAACTTTGCTTTGTCTCCTCCCTGCCCCCAGCCTCCTCTAGCAAAGCCTCATCAAAAGAGATCTGGCAGGGGGGAATCACTTTACATGTGTTTTCTCTGAGCAATCCCAAACCTTCCTGGGTCACCAATTATTTAGATACTAAGAACAAGAGGTAAGTTCCCTGTTGCCTCCATCCACGTCTCCAGCACTTTCCTAGAGTCAGCCGGTCTCACTCATATGTGCTTATCCTCAACTTCGTGAGCCCAGCAGCCTCCTCCAGCTCCCTTTCGGGCTACCAGAACTAGCATCTTTCAGAAGGAGATTTACAGAGGCTGTGTATTTGGCCAAAAGGCAGCCTTTAATTCCCTCCTACCAGGGAGCATCTTGCTCCAGTAAAGTAAGTTGTTCTCAAACTCCCTGACTCTTCATTGCAGCCTCAGACATCAGTGTCCATCGCGTGACCTTTCAGGGGAGGTACAATATCTTGTTTCAAGCCTTTTTGTCTTTATCAATGTGGGAGAAGAACTGCCAATCCGCACAAACTTCACTAAAATTCGTGCTAGCAAGTTCAAAGATCAAGGAAGATGCAACAATTCCCTTGGGCTGAGAGCTGGTTGAATAATGGCATTTCATTTCCTCACTTGATCCCCCCCACCGCTCCCTGGCTGCCACTTTGCCAGCATCACTGTTGCATTGCATCACCCGCTGTCCAGATTCCCACTGGGAAAGAACACATTTTGGAGTCCCACAAAGCCAGCCTGACACTGTTCTTCCCTTTCCCTGTCAAAACACTCTGCAGCCCTACTCCTGGCCCTAGTTTGTGGCATGCTCTTTCCTTGCTCCTCCCCATTTTATGTCCTGCTAAGTACCTTGTCTCATCGAAGTTCTTGGTCACATCCTACACAGATGGGTAGATCACTAACAGTCAACAGTTGTCCCTCAGAAAGGACCACAGAAGGAAGAGAAGGAGATAAGGGGTACCTGCAGAGCATAGCCTTGTCTTCATCTGTGCAGCATTTCCAGGGGACAGCTATGCGTATTCTCAGTCCTTTCTGGCTGATATCTCTCAGATTTTCACAGATGGGATGTTTTAAATAAGGCACTCTAGATACTGAAAGATGGATGCTATTTTCTCTCTCGTCCTCCCTTTCGCTTGCATGCCAAAAATCTCTTCACAATCTTCCACCAATTTTCCATTGATCGACTTCTCCATAATCTTAGATAGGTCGTTGTGGGCTTTTTTCCTCTACTGCTCAGGGCTATGATTCCAGCACATCTTAAGTTTCCCCCATAAGTGCTCACAAATTTAAAAAAAAAAAAAAAAAAAAAAAATTTGTATGTTTTGCAGTAACCTTGGTGCAGAGAAAGACACAGCCTTAGGACACACCCCAAGTGCTCAATGCATGTATCAGAAAGAAACATCTATTTATGTTAAAGGAAGCTTGTTAAAGGAAAAAAAGGTAAAGGTTGTAAAGGCTGATCTACTGTTAGACTTGCAGAAAAACATGTCTATATGTAAGCATAAGCCACCTGAAGCACATGGTAGGTATCCTGCATGTCTGATTCACACCAGCACCTCTTGTACCTACCTATGCATTAGCAACCCCCTGGCCAATACAGACTGTGCTTCCCCGTAGCTAACCTTAGGCATGACTGGAAAGGGAGTTCTGGAGTCTGGTGAGAAGGAAAGGCAAATCCTTAGCACATGGTGTTTACACCCTGAGTTATTTCATTTACATGCTGTTTTGTCTCATACCTCTCTAATAAAATTGACAGCCTTTGCAGAAAACTTGACTCCTTTAGAGTCAAGGGCCCAGATTTGTTCCTTGTAGTAAATCGCATAGCTTCATTAAAATTGGTTAGAAGCTGATCTGCATTGCAGGAGTTGGAGATTTGTCCCACAGTAAAGCAAGTAGCATTAATATAAATGCAAAGAGCTGAGTAAATATAGCGCTTGGAAATGCACAGTACAGTACTAGCTGCACCAATGCACGGCCAGGCTGGGGGCAAGCTTTCTACGTACAGGCTTGCTAGCATCCAGTTCACTGTCCTTTGGTGTTTGAGGTGCTTCAGAAAAGCCCCTTGCATTTGGTTTGCACTTTACTTCCACACGTCTGGGAGTGCCTCATCCTTTTCAATTATTTGTCCCTATAAGTCTTCTCCTATCTGTGTGCTGCAGGAATGGAACTGAAGCCCTTGGTATTTAGCTGGTGGCAATGAAGTGATGTGTCCAAAAAGTGTGAGAGGCTGGTAAAATTTCTCTCCAGAGGTCAGGGTACTATCTGGCATTATTGGCAGAGACAAAGACCATTTCTAGCTGTTATGACATTATCACGTCGCCTTTGAATCATCTGAGAGAGTTACTTTGGGGGGTTGTTTTGCTTTTTGAATCCCTTTAATCAACTCACCTAGTCTGGGAAAAGCTGATGGGATTTGTCATGTTAGGTAAGGGCTGACTCGTTTGTAAATTGGCCTCAGCTTGCACAGATACACTCAAATCCAGATCCAGTCTCTGTCCCAGCCTTCCTTTTTACTCCAAAGAGCCTTAGTTCCCAAGGCAGCTGAGATACTAAAGCATACAACAGGAAGCACTCAGCCCTTTGAGGATCAGGGGGTTTGTCTGGAATAAAAAAAAATGAAAAGTAAAACCAATCCTTCCTTAAAGGATGCGAGGCGTGTTTGGATGAAAATGTTACATAGAAGTATAGAAGCCAGACACGATGTTATCTTTTTCCACACAGTTTGTATGTAGATACAGTGATAAGAGGAAACAGTCACTCACAGCTTTCCGAGTAGTGATTTCCTGGTTTCTTAGTGAAATAACATCATGCCTCTGATGTCTGTGTGTAATACATTCTAACTAAACCTGGCAGCAATGTGAAGGTCTCAGATATATCAAAGTTCCTACAGATTTTATGAAAAAAATAAAAAAAAAAGCATCCAGGTAAAAGCAGGCAATCTATGAATGTCCACAGAAAAAGTAACCAGCCATCTAGAAAGAAATTAAATGGTCTGCCTGAAATCAAACAAACAGAGCTGACCTCAGGCATCCTACCTCCCACAATTACTAATTGGATGAGACTGAATTTTTTATGCAGGGAAGCAGGGGAGGCAGTTACTGAAACTCCTAGTCAAAACTGGAGCCCACACAGCTTGGAACAAAGCCATATACCCAAAAAAGAGCCATTCCAGCATAGCTCTACCAAGGCCATAGCAAGAACCCCAGCATGAAAATAGCTATGCCAGGTCAGAGCGAGCTCTCCGTGACCCCCCACGGGTGACCAAAAGCAGACGTCGAGAACAAGGCCAGTGTATAGTGACTTCCACTCAGAGGCTCACAACAGGACGGACAGGACACAACGGCTCCTTTTTGTCACTTAAGCAAAAGGCGAACCAGCGGCTCATCAGCAGTATAGAGCCCGTGACACAAAACAAGGGAGACTAATGTAAGCAATGTCACGCATTGCTGTTCCATTAGGGTCACTGCACTGTGGCAAGGCTGCTAGCAGTACAAGGACATGGGAAGCAGGAAACCTGGCTGCAGTTGGAAACAGTAATTTTTTCCATTCCCCCACGCCTCCTTTTTTTTGGTCCTGATACAACTACACTGTGTCTTTAGCAAATGCTCCCGCTGAGTTTTCGGAGTCAAAACAGCACATTCCTTGTGACCCCACATGCCTGTGTGATTCCACTGGGCATGAGAGGAGAGGGGGAAGCAAGAGCAATCCTTGAGGTTAGCTCGGCCAGCTGGAAGGAGGAAGGTGGTCTCAGTGGTCCAGTGGAGACAGAGCTCGTTTGGAACTGCCCCTTCTGGAGATGAGCACCACAGTGGTTCCAAGCCCTCAGGGCTGGAAACACAATCCACAGCCCAGCTTCTGCTGCATGCGGTGTGCAGTGGCCGAGTCTCTTTGTACAGCAGGAGAGCTGGGCAAGGAAAGGCAGCAGATCCACAGGCATCCCCGGCGAATGAGGAGCCTCATCCATGAGCATCCAGTGTGCTGGTTTGGAGTGCTGCTGCTGCTGATTGGTGTTGTACGGAGCAGGGACTGACTTTGGATGGCACCTTGCTTTCACATGGCTTGAGCTCCTCAGGCCTTAAGCAGTAATTCTTAACTCTTACTATTTTTACTCCAAGCAATGAAAGCTAACATTAAAGCACAGACATTTAGATGGCTTTAACATCATCAGTGATGGCTTGGAAAATGAGGCAGGTGGGAGCATGGGGAAGCATGGGAGGAGGACTGGGTTCTCTGGGCAGGTTGCAACAGTTTCAAGAGAGGATCTAGTGGGCACGCATGTGTGCGCCTATACCTGAACGTTCAGTTTTCTCATACACCCCCACGCAGGCTGCCATCACCAGCAAGGTAGAGGGCAGTTCCCACATACCTGCCAAAGCTGTGAAAAGCTTTCTGCTCCCTCCTCTTCTTGTTCAGTCCCGAGACAGTCACTGTGGCTGGTGAAGGGGAGTGTTACCTGGCACGGTTGCAAATAGTATTCCTCTCCCCCTCATCCACCTTCTACCTCCCCTGTTATCAGATCCTGTTCATTGTGAGTTTTAAGCTAATGGCTTCCTCAGGTATAGCCCAGAATGGTATTATCAGGGAAGATCCCTATCACTCTCTAATATACCCTCAGGCTCCAGCTCCTATTTGTTTAAAACAGGGGGGAAAGCAAGAAGAATGTAACCCATTGAGCCCTAGCAAGGCAAGGGGCAATGGCTGGAGATCCAGTACTGAGATGTCTAGCACCACTGTCTGACATCCTCTCCTTCCTCCCCTGGCATTTTTCTTTAAAGGAAAGAGTAAATATGCAAGTACAGACCAATTGCACAAATACCAGATCTGCAGGAGTCAGACTGACTGTAGTTTGCTTCCTTGCCCGTTGCTGTTGGCTACCCAGCATGATCCAGTTGCTGCCAATGGCTTCGTGGCAGTGATCTTTTTTGAAAAGGGGACATTTGTCCTGGTACAGAGATCTATGGGGACAGGAATGAATGCCTTCTGAGCACTCTGTATGGCCCCTGTTCACTTGTGGCGTGACGAAGCCTATTGGAACATGTGACAAGTACACAGCCTCACAAGATCATCGCTGCGATGACAAGATGTGCAGGGACATGGAGGCACTTGCTAACTGATACATGTATGTTATTGCGAGATGAATAGCCTCCAGATAAGTAACCTGATACATTTTATTATTACAAAATGGGATTTTTACACGCAGAATGTGGATGTCACACATACTTTAGTTTCTTTTTCTGACCATGAAAGTTATGTAGTTAATTGATAAAAAAGAAGTTACTTTTAACACAGCAGAGAACATTAACCCCCTCCTTGCCCCAGGCACTCAAAAGCTCTGACAAACTGAAGTGGAAAATAAACTCTTCTCCAATCACTTAGCAGGTCTGCAATGGGAGGAAATAAGGAGCACTGCACACCCCTCCGATTGCATTAGTCAGACACCGCAGCATTTTTAAAATAGTCTGTCATTAATCATGACAACACAAGAGAGTGAGAACGAGATCAAAGAGGTAGAAGTCTGAAATTCCAGTTTCAGATTCCCTGCAGTTAAAGGTAATGACAAGGTTAGGAACCAGCAACAAGTGATCACTAAGCGTTTTAATCTAGCTGGGCATCCACTGCTGTAGGAAGCAGAACTTCTGTATGGCCCCCCTAATTTTACTGGTTTAGCCCAGGTGAAGATCTAATTGCATGGATTCATCCAAACCACAGAAAACAGCATAGCAAGACTGGAACCTTCAAAGGGATGATATTTCCAGTAGCTCCTGCCTGTGGTTGAAACTGGAAATATCATCTTCTGAGTTCAGCATTTCCTCACCTCCAGCTGCAGAACACCTCTGGCAATGCAAAGGCAGCAGCATAAAGGTGGCGGTGGTGGTGGGAGGGTGCTACCCAGAAAGGTTTCAGAGAAGACACTCCCCCCACTCCCAGGGAAATTTCCATTTACATTTCATCAGGAGGTTTCAGGAAGGCTGATGACTCTCTGAGTGGAAGAAAGATATGATCCTTCAGTGTTAGTACCCTTATGCAGAAGCCCTAAATTCATTTAACACCCCATCCTTCTTCTCAGCAATAGGAGGAAATTAATGCTCTCACAACTTGTGGCAATGCTAACAGGAGTTATTCACGTCTGTAAAGCACTAGGACTCTTCACAAAGACAATGTTCTCACTGGTCAGCGGGGATACCAAGTGATACCTAAGGTCAACTTAAGAGAGCTCTAGAACTGAAGCACTCATTAACCTTATGTGAGCCTAACACGCTGGCTGCTGTAACCCACCAAAGACCCTTTCCTGAAGCTAGTGGCTGAACTGGATAAGACACAGAAAGAATGAGGGAACTTGCCCAAGGTCAACAAGCAGGTCAATGGGAATGCTGGAAACGGAACCCAGGTTTTCCATTTTCTTGCTCCAAGACATATTTGCTCCCACAGACAAGTATGTGTCCCCTCAGGGTACAACAGCCATAGTCTCAAACACTTCTAACTAGCATCCAGGCTTCAACCCTAAGGCCAACAACACAGCTACCCATGCGAGCTGCCTTGCTCCTCACTGTCCAGCCTCTTGTAAAAACATCCCCAGAATCTCTATCACTTCATAAAACTTTAAAACCAAAACCTGGTTGGAGATATTTATACTGTTTGAGATCATTTCCCCCAGACTGACTGTCATTCCTGTTTTATAGATTACTGGCAACTCCCAGCACCCTTTGCTGGGAAAAAGAGGGTTTGATAATTACAACAGCCCTTGAGAACTTTGCTTGAAACAAAAACAAAACAAAACCAAACAAACCAACTCCAACTTCATCATTCTGTAAAGTTTTATTAGATTCCAAGTGTGACATACACACACAGAGCAAACATTCAGTACCCTGTCATAAGAGACACCTGAGATAGCTTTAAGGACAGTCTTCAGCCACCTTGAATTAGCTCGGCTTTTTTTCTTGCAACTAGAGCTACGCTGAAGAGTATTCTCCCATCTACTGAAACTTGGTTTCCTGTCCACAGAAGCATCCCAGCTAATTAGTATTGCAGCTAGTACTGCCAATAACTTTGTGCCTACCTTTAAACCTAGTTTGTGCTTAAGGAAACAGGCTGCCTTTATCTACCTGCAGGAGCTGCAGGCTAGTAAGCCCAACGGAGGGATGCTCTGCTCCCGGTCTTAGCAGTGTACCTCAGTTAAGAGATCCCCTACGTTTTGCCTAAAGAAAACGACTAGGAAAGGCTGTCAGGCACGTATAAATAAGCCAAGAGTGCCTGCGTGAGAGAGAACAGGAATACCCGGAATGCAGCCTTGCTCCTTTTCTACCTTGAGTTCTGAGCACTTTGTTTTTCTGCCCCTCATTGACGCAGCGCTGATCCAGCTCCCCATGCCAGCCTGTCCTTAACACCTCTTCTCACAGCTCCTTCAGGAAAACGAGCTCTGAAAAAGCTTATGGTGAAGAGGAGCATTCCTTAAATAGAGCAAGACAACAAATTCCTACGTAATTTCCTCCTGCCAGATAGAGCTCCAAATGCCATTACATCTCCACCCCATCAGCCAGGGCCACTTTCACAAGAAAGCATCATGGCTGAGCCTCCTTTCCCGAGAGCTGTGAAAACTGTATCTGTTCTTTCAGTGCTCTGCAAGAGAGCCACAGCTAGAGGGAGAGCAAACAGCAGGCAGAAAAAGAAATAAACCCTGAAACCAGTGAAAAGACAAACATGCAAACAATGTTTATGCCAAACGAATGGGAAACACCACACTGTCTTTGCCAAAAAAAAACCCCAAGCTGCAGTAAAGAACCAGAGTACAGAGTGGATCTAACAAAGAGGCAAGTGCCTCAAATGAGATTTAAGATCCTAACTTTAAAATCCGCAAAACCTGTAGGAAGACCTTATGGAAACACAAAATGCTGTTCTCCATGTGATGCTGGGTTTCTCTCTTGTTTTTCATCAGAGTACATCAAGTCTTTCTCAAAAGTCCTAACAGTAGCAAAAACATTTCCGAGCACGCTAGCACTGCGTGTGGGGACACCTGAGCTGTCTTGAAACTCAGCACAGGAAGGGGACATTCTGCAGAGACAGCCACACAAAAGCACCTATATAAATCTAGAGCCTGCACTGGTCAATCCTCACCAAGCTGTCACTGCAATGGAGAGCTAGGCACTCCCATTCAACACTGCGTAATTTTCAAGCTGATGCTTCCCTCCTTATATCCATTTGGAGCCTCCATATGGATCGATTAACTGATCGTACAGCCAGGAAAAAGGCACAACAGAAATTTTGCAACTGTTTCTTCCATTGCCACCCCCTCCGAGCAGATTTATTTGTCTAGGCAATTACAGAACCATGGATCTGTTCAGGGAAGTTTAACTATATGTATGAGAAAGCTGTTTATTTCATGGTTACGGTGTGGTTGTAATGCACGTCTGCTTCAGCCCTGGTGTGGGCCAAACAGGGATATAGCTCTCTCTGGTTGTAAGAGCCTAAAACCACCCAGCAGGTCTAAAATGCCCCCGGAGGGTTTCTGTAAACCCTTCCTTTGTCACCAGGGAGAGCAGGTTGAGTGTCAATGGTTGGACTCGATGATCTTAAAGGTCTTTTCCAACCTAAACGATTCTATGATTCTTCAGACAGCGGGCACCTGCCAGTGTCTGCAGGGAACTGAGACAGAGGACTCGACCAGCTGTAGTGCTTTATGGGAAGTTTGGGGTGGTTTAGAGTGAAGGCACAGGGCACCCAGGTGGGCTATGTTCACTGTTCCCTATTAATTCCAGTCCTTTCCTCAAACCAGGGTGCCAAGCTCCCTGCCAGCACACATCCCCACCCCCCGCCCCAGCCCTGTACTCCTGGCTACCTTTCCCCTTCTCATCTAGACATTCAAAGCCCATCATCATACAGCAGACAGGGCAGCAGGCCTGCACACAACCTACCTTACACCACCTGCAGCAAGGCAAGTCTTTATATGTGCAATCTCACTTTAAAGAAGAATAAGTCCCCTTAAAGCACAGCATGGGGACACCCTGCCCACAGATAATTAGCACCAAGCCCCTGGCACAAAGGGGTCTAGGGAGAAGCAGGGCCAGGACGTAGCCCAGGGTCTTGTGTCTGTGGACACCTCTTAACTGAGTCTATGCTGGAGACAAACCCAGCTCAGGTGCCTCAACACTGGGGTTCAGATTTGGAATTTCAATCCAAGACATAATGAAAGGACATGTGTTGGGTCCCTGCACACCAAGTCCCTGGAGGATGCGACAAAGCCAGCCCCAACCCGAACTGAGTTACATTAATAGCTAGGTCAGTTATTCTGGAATATTATGGTCTCAGCAACAAAGGCATAAGATCGTTGCCCTAGCTGGCAGCCCAGCTTTCCCATCTCATATTTCAGGATAAAGGGACCTAAAACATTTCCACTGTTAAGAATGTGAGATCATAAAGCATAGTCTAGCGGCTCTCCTAGACATTTCAAACTTTCCAGAGAGCCATAAGGAAGGAGGCATTTCCAATTCTTATGGCCCGACCTGTCTATTCTCAGGGCTACTTGGGAGCCCAGAGGCTATTTTAAATCAGAACTGCTTGCCACAGAGGAAATAAAAACACTATACCCTTTGTAAGCCTAGAGATAGCAGTCATCTAAGTAGTAACAAAGAAACATGTCGTGTGTCCGTCCCCCCCAAACATCAAACAAATAGTAGAATTACATGACTAACCAGCAGATGGAACTCCCCAGGGATCCAGTACCCGGTCATCAACACTATTATTATAAATGCCTATCTATCCATTCACTGCTGCTTATTTATTAGGGGAATACTGAGTCCTAGAAGCTCTGCAGGAAATTAGCTGTCCTGCAGGAAATTTGGTACACCTGAACCCCTCATGTCATGGCCTTTTAGTCTTCATTGATACCAGCCTAACCTGAGCATTAAATAAAGTTGCTGAGTGAGAATCAGCTCTGTAATCAGAGAGAGTTTGATACTTTCTTTCCACAGATATGAGCCAGGACACAAAGCAATAAAGACTCAAGATCTTCTTGGTACTTAGTTCTATTTTTACAGGGTCACCAGCTCCTTGACTTTCTGTGGAACCTTAACAGATTCAGCTCTTTGCAGTCTGCTGTTAGGGCTTTCTCCATCGCAGTAGTTGCAATGCCAAAGTATGTGGTATTTAATTTCTAAATATCATATAGTATTAATGCCTATATAGGGCTAAATCTACTCTGCTTTTTTTCCTACAGTCACCAATTCAGAATGGTTTTCAAATTACCCTTGAGTTTTCTTTGAAGACTAAGCATTTAACTAACATTCTGTTGCTCACTTCTATTTGCAGGCTTCTTTCAGGGAAGAGGATTGGAAAGGGTCTCTCTGTTTGATTTCATCATGGCCCTCAGGGCTGATTTATAACCTGCGCCTATTTATAGCAAGAGTTTTATACGACAAACTAATCATTTTGCTTGATGGTTAATAGCCCGCCATTCAAGGGGAGTTTACGTGTGCTGGGCTCTCTTCTATCGAGTGAGGAAAGGCAGGCAATCTGCTGCTAATCCAACATAAATAGCCCTGGAGTCAGTCTGGAGTGTGGCATCAAAATCATTTACAAAACGTGAAATTTGAATAGAACTTAAAACCTCATAACCTGTCAGCTCCCAGCCAGGGAAAATATTCACAGAGTGCCTGCAACCAGAATCTCAGTGCCTGGAAGATTGCTTTTATTTGTCTGAAGCATTGAAATAGCGTGAACACATCTCCCTCATTTGGGAGAGATCTGCATAGAGCATTAACCCTAATAAAACCATGCTCATTTGCCTTAGTTTTGCCTGAATCTGTATACACAGCAAAAAAGCTTGATGTAGATCGTTGCAAAGGTTGGGTGAGGCCTTTGCAGAGGAAGGGGCTGGGAGGAAGATGAGTGAGCAAGGGCATGGTGAAGACAGCAAAGTTTTAGTAAATATTAACTGATCTGTGTGTGGTGTCATAATAACCTTTTTGAAAGTGTTCTTGGGCTAGTGTATAGTAGCTGGACAAAGTTATGACTGCAAGTATAAGTTATTAATGTTTGAAGCTTTTTGAAAGTGATTCTGTGGCAAATGTTTCTGTGAAGAACTTAAAGACGGCGTTAAGAAAGAAACTTGTTCCACTAAGAAGAGATGCACTTTTCCTTGCCTCCAGTTCCCCTGAAACCTTAAACTTCTTAGAAATTTTAAGGGAAAAAAAAATGCAGCAACTGTTTGTGTTTCCCGTTCTGCTAGGACCTCAATAGTGAGGTGCCTCCATCATATCCTCCTGCCTCAGCTCGTACAGATAGTGCACTGAGCATGCCGGACAGACCCAGAAAAAAACCCTGGCTGTTTAATTCATGCCTCTTTTAGACTTCTCCCCTTGCATGCCACAAATAGCCATTGCCACTGGGTGGGATTAACACACTTGGCCTTTAAACCATAGGCTCAAGCACATGGGTATTATTTTGTTATAAACAACTTCTTCATACCGAACTCAGTCCTCCTGGGTTGTTAAATTTTCATGGACTATAAATTTTATGACTACAGAGGAGCATTGAAACTTTGATTTGCACACCATTAATCTCCTCACTCTCCAAACAGCACAGAAGCCTTGCAGAGTATTTGTCTCAGCCACAGCCCGGCCAGGACGCTTGTGTCCATATTAGTCATGAGATTTGTACACTTGTACCTCAACACTGGAGGCCCAGTCTCAGCTTGCTTCTTGGCTGTTTCAACTCATTCTGCCCCATTTTACTGCTGGACGGACAATCGCATGCTTGCACTGACTGCTGGCTGAAGCGCCAGAATACAAGAGAACTGCAGCCTAGTAGCATTCAGAGCTAAAAGACTATTAAAAAAAAAAAAAAAAAGTGTCTTTTGGCTTGGCTTGGTGATGCATAGGAAAGCTCTTTAAGGGACAACCATCTGCCCTGAGGATAAAAATTGCTGATCAAAACCCCACAAGCTTTCCAGTGGTGACAGCGAACTCAGGACAAATCAAGAGACACGACATCCATTCCCTCTGCTAACTTGGCTTCTTTCCCCAATGCTGAGTCTGACACAAGCTTTCTCTGCTGGCTGGAGCAGAAAGACAATGCGGCTTGCAGACAGACACCAGAGATAGAGATTTACTTCTCTCCCTGACACTGTGTACAGGCAAAACCACTCCTTCTGCCGAGGGAGATTTAAGCCTTCACTGTTCAGGCTGTGTGCTCCTCAGGACCGCCTGACTACACATTTAGACAGCTTCTAGCACACTGGGGAAAGAGCTGTCAGGACAGCCCTCAGCTAAATAAGGGAGAACAGGTATGAAGGCAGAACAATTCATCTCCCACTAAGAAGATCATGAGAGTAAAACACAGCAAAGAAGGGAAAAAAGTTGCAAATCCCAAAACAAAGTCTGACAAACATTTTTAGTTCTACAACAAAATAAATATTTAAACTCTGATTTACCAAGAACAGTGAGGCTTGGTTCAAAAAACCTACAGATATAACAACATATGCTGAATGTCACAACACTTTGATTATGTTGCTGTAAGTCATGCATGAAACAGCCCAATTTATTACAAATATTCACACAGTACAAAGTACAGTATAGTAATACATGCTGGGATATAGGCCACTTGCCCTGACTACACTCACTCCATCAAAACCCAGTGTAAACAGCCAATCTTTATTGATAGGGTTTAGTGATATTCATGTGTGTTGTATGCTTTCTGAAGCTCCAGAAATTACTACTGTTGCTACTTGCTGTGCCTTTCAATAGCTGTGGACTCCCCTCTGCCAGTGCAGCAGCCAGTTTATGCTTAAAAGTACATTCTCCCCAAAGTGTACTACGAGAAAATCCATAGGAACTCTGGCATGTATTGTGGAGCGAGAATGAATATATAAACACTGATAGCTGCTCTATTTTAGACAGCCACACAGGTCCAGTTAGAACAACTGCATTCCATTGACTAGAAAGTGGAATTTACCTGTGTTTACATGTGTAACAGCACTACTTGATTATTCCCCGTACCCTCTCCTTCCTCCTCCAATAGGTATCACCTTAATATGTTCTTCACAAAGGAAAAAATAACATTTATAAAGGTCAAAGATTTGTCTCAAGGTATTTAAAGATTTGTCTCAAGGGGTGGGAAAAAACCCACTTTCAGCCATGCCTGTTTTATAGCAGATTTTTCCATAGCTCTTGAAATAAGACATCTTTGCACACCACCAACCTCAAGAGCAGTGTTGCTGGAGCTTGTAGAAACATCACGTATTGATCAGACCCGGCAACAGATGACTTTTTTTTCATGCCTTCTGCTGTCCCCAGCAGTCTCTGTTTTCATTGCACGAAGATACTGTAGTTGATCAAAAATTGCAACTCTATACAAATGGTATCTTCCTTTCACTGCAAACATACAAGAACAAGTATCTGGACTCCATTTTGGGCCTCGCTACCATCTATTTATGACACTGTTATGCAACCATTTCCTTAGCTAAGTTGAATCAATAAACGGGCCAAGTGTCTGTTGAAAAGGGAAAGATTTGAAAAGGGAAAGATACAGAGGCACATTAAATAAGTGAGGGGGTTTTTTTTAGTCACAAGGATGTTACCATATCTTGGGTAACACCTTAACCCCATGAAATGTCAACACCCTTTTACTTTGTTAAAATGAGTTTATAGCCTGGAGCTACACGCAAAGCTGCTTTGGGGGCTCAATCTCATATGCTTACATTTGCAAACAGATTTGGAGAAATCCAGAAAATGTTCACTGGACACTCTTTGACAGCACTTTCAACCTCCAAGTAGAGCTCAGATAGACTCCCTGTGACCCTGGCCACCTGAAGGAAGTAAGCCTTACCCCGTGTGTTATCTCATTGTGTCACTGCAGTTCAACAAGCACCAAATAGGTGACATATCTGATCCGAGGCTGCTATCCTCACTGTCTTTGCCAGGCTTTTGACAACCAGTGTAATGCATTTGACCCATTTACAAATGATTATGCGGCACTTGAGGGGATGCTGTTTATGTGATGCAGTCCAAAACCACATGTATATCTTACTAAAACATAAGAACACAAGTAAGGGAGTTCATGCTAGAACTGGTGCCATTGGCCTTACCTTTTCATAAAAACAAAACTGCACAAGCAGCGAGGTATTCAGCTTCATCAATAAGATCAAGGAAATACTTAGATATAAAGAACCACAATTAAAGAGTTCAGACCTTGGATTCCCATCTGTGAAGCAGGCATTGTCTGAGAATTCGACACACTTCTTGTCAAATAGATCCAATTTTGAACATGAGAGAGGGCCTATACCACTTACAATTGTATGAGAAAAGCAGTTTTGCTGACAAATCCTTGTCTCCTTCCTTCACAACACATAGAATATAGTCACTATTTTACTTCCCCTCTCAATCCTTCATTCACAAACTCAAACACCCCACAATCAATCCCAAAAGACATGCTGATTACAAGTGCTATTGTGAAATAAAGTTATAACATAACAAATTCCAAATCTCAGTGTATTGTTCAGTGAGCATCTGGTAAAGCACAAATTAAATATTACAGAGTTTGTTCCTGAATTATAAAAGTATGCTTTTTACGATGAACGAACTGGTGTGGACCTTGAAAAGCAGTAACCTCTGAAAGCAAGCTGAAGTACCTGTGAAAGGAAAAGCTCTTTGCTTGTTTAAAAAGATGCCAACAGTTACAGGAAGCCATCTTCAAGAGTCAAAGTAAAGGTTTCTTCAGTCAAATATACACTGCAAGGCTCTAATTCATATCTTTCCCCGCTACACTGCTGCAGATGATGTTACGCGCCCATTAACATGCCCATGAAATCTGATCCGTTCTGAATGGTGATAGGAGCTCCAGCGCTGTTGTCCACAAATATGGAGGTGTACTGGCCAGCCTGCACAGAGAACAAGAGAGAAAGGAAAATATCTGACACTTCATCCCAGCGTAAAAGGAAAAGAAGCATTTCACTACCATGAACTAAGCACAGAAGCCTCCTGCCATTTTCTGTGCCTCCTGGGAACAGGAGCTGACCAAACATTTTTACTGCAGCACTACAGCTTTGACTTGGTGGAAGAAATTTTCTGCAGTGAAACTGTGTTACAGGTCTATTACTTAACTAGATCCTTACTACACTAGCATCTTTTCGGTTGACTAGTCAAGTGACCACCTGTGCTTCAGATTCCCTTCTATGAAATGGGAAATACAATTGTCATCTTGACAATGCGAGGGGAGACCTGAGAAAGGAAAATATTTACTGCCATTTCTTAGAGGGAAGGTTACTTCTGTGGCTTAAGATCAGAACGTGCAACACAAGTCTGGCTTTTGTTCCTGTTCCTGCCACAGATCCTCTCTAGTCACTGCAGGTAAAGCATTTAACTTCATTAACCTTAGAAAGAAGGTTAATAAAAACTTCCCCACCTCCTGGTGAGAATTCAGCCTTGCCAGTAAATAACTCCACAGCCTGCCAAGCCAACTAGTACAGCGATTCCCAGTCTGCACGGGCTTACCTGCAGCTGCAGTAAGCCATGTACATAGATAGTGAAGATTTTGCTGTTACTTTCCAGACCAGCAATGACTTCCAAAGACCTAAACAGTAGCAAAAGAAAAATAAACAGGTTAAACACCTGAGGCAGTCACAACAGTTGTTGTGGAACAACAATAGTCTCATGACCTCCCTAGAAATAGGACCTGGTGGTTCTAGTGCCCATCTGTACTAAACAGGTGGCCTGTTGACTTGATTCTGGCAGTAATCAGTTGCCTTGAAGAGAGAACAGTAGAACCTTGTCCTCACTGTAGCATCTGATGGAAGACCTACAGAGCATACAGGATTGTGAATGCAAAACTCAGCTGGAAGCAGGAATTGGGAGCCACCTTCTCTCACAGAGGCCTTTCTCAAGGTCCTGTAGTCTCTATCCCTCACCCTTGAACAGGTGATAAACATGCCCTTTAGATTTATCTACATACCAGTTATCCCAGTTTGTTGACTGCCACAATAGTTTATACTCTTGTTATTCTGCAAAGAGCTAGCTATATGCATTCTGTCAACAACAGTTCATTCATTTTCAAGGTATAAAAGACCTATTTCACCTTAACAATATATGTAGTCAGCCTATGCAAGAAAGAACATATTCTGCAGCTGAAAGCTCTTTTGGGAGGACATTTGGATCAGGGGTCACAAACAAGCAAGAAAAAAAAATCGTGCTTCAGTTAAAATTCAAGGGAGAGCTCCAGATCACCCCTCAAGTACTGTTCTTTTCTAATATCATGTTCTAATAGGCATCATATTCCTTGCAGTAGCAAGATGTAGGACAGCTGCTCTCTGTGGCATCCTCTGTTTACAAAACTCTAACTCAGCTCCTTTGTACGGGATTCAGGATGGAAGGAGGTGCCTGAGACACCAACACCAGTGGTGTAAGCTCAACAACCACCGTGTAAGCTCAGTTCCAAAGCAATACGAAAGCACAGAGCTCCATGCCTAGCTGGTTCTTCTGAAATCTGCCCAGCCAGTGGTAGCAGATCGAGTTGTTTTCCCAAGAAAACCAACCCCTTTCCTCCCTTTTTTCCATGAAGTGGTGGTAACGAAACCTAGCAAGTGCAAACGTGCTGTTTCCAGCCCCCTTGCAAGGAAATAATATGCATAAAAGGTAGGGGCAATTTGGCCCAGAGAGAGCAAGCCACTTGGCACCACCTTGATTGAAGAGCTCAGTCTGTGTGTCATATCCTGCCAAAAGCCTAGCTTGGGTGGGAACTTCCCACCGTTAATCTCTTCTTCTCCAACTGTCTCCTTGCCTCTGAGTTTCCATCTCTCTCAGCCGAAAGCCCTCAGGGCTCTTTCAGCTCCCTCAAACGAATGACTGTGTACGCTGACATCCCCAGGAAATTCCACAAGCACGGGTAGCTGCTCAGCCTGTGCCAGCAGAATGTCTGTCCAGACAGGTTCCCATCCCTCCACCCATCTTCCTTCCATGCCACAGACCAGCCATACTCTCACCCACCATATGACAGAGAGGTGCCTCTCACTGAGCCAGTGCTGATTCTGCTTTACTCCCACTGCTGTCCAACTCACTCAACTCAGGACAGCCTTGCTTGATAACCAGTCATAAATTGCGACCCTGGACAACTGATGAAAACTCTGAGGCAGACATCAGAGAGCTTTATGTAAACTTCTGTCTAAGAAAAAAAAGTTTTTACTGTTACTGTTCTTTGGAAAATGTAGTTATAAATTCTTCAGGTGGCAAGTTAATCTCAAAACATCCCCATAAACCTGCCTGGGCTGTATGTGACAAAGAGGTTGTTCACACATCCCAGCCAGAACCAGAACAGTTTTCTAGGAGCTTTCAGCTAAAAAGACCTGCAATGAGGAAGGCACAGTAGTTTCCATGGTCCACAGGGAAGCTTCCCATTCAGATAACTCGTGCTGGCATTTACCAGAACAAGGAAGCAAGACTAAAGTCACATTGAAAGCAATCAGAGACTGACATGCATTCTTTAGTAATATTACTGTAAGGTTGACTGAATGGACAGCAAAGAAAAGAGAGACACAGACAGACACTGTCCTTGGAGACAGAAGTGAGTATTCCAGAAGAAAAACACTTTGTTGTCTCTCAGAGGCCTTAATCAAATCAGTTGGGAGCTTGCAGAATCATTGGGGAGAAAAACTCACCACTGTCAGCTTTATTTATTTTGCAAAAATGGTTTAAATAGAATTTGGATTTTCTGTATGAGTCTGTAACTGAAGACAATGTAGAGTGGAGATCAGGATGGTAGAACAGCTTGTCACTCTTGGAGATCTGCAGAATCAACTTTGCTTTTAAATCCTTTTAGGTGGCTTCATAAATCTCACCCGCTCATCCACTCAAACCTTTGTTGAAATATCATCAGGTCAACACCACCAACTGGCAATATTTTTCCACATCCCAATGGGGAATACCTTTCCCCACCCCAAAAGCGTGTAGAAAAAGATTCTGTGGAACTTGCAGTCTCTGTTCATGGGGGATCCAAGGGCTAGGGGCATGAGTCCTGTTATTGATGAAATTGCTAAGATAAGAGGAGATTGTTGTAGGTGAAAAGAAAAAAGCACCAATGCTGAAGAAAGAAAAACCCCTGATTACTTGAATCTGACTGGTCTTTGCTATGCAGAGTAAAGGACAGGAATAGGGATCTGCACTGCGCAAAGGCAATTTGTGAGAGCTACTCGTAAAGAGGACAATAACGTTCTGCCCCACTCATACCTGTTCCACCCCTGGGATTAAAGGCCTGGGCTGTCCCAAAATCACTCATTGTCAACACGCACCCCAGATTTCAAGATCAGGCTGAGGTCCATTCTTAGCATGATCTAAAGGAATTCTCACAAGTGCCAGAAATGACACGTCCCTTAAAGTTCTGCAGCTTACCAGAATATAAGGTGTCCCTTCAAGGGGCAAGAAGTTACACCCCCCCTTCTTCCGATGACATTGTGACTGCAGCCAGTCTGTCTCTGTCTCACTTTAAGTGCTGCAATCATAAAAGACTGTAATAAAACAGTCTACAAGGACGAGGAGGCGCCAGTTGCTCCGGCAAGCAAGTTCCCTGACTTCCCATCAGGTCAGTGGGCACACAAGCTCCCTCTTACCCTAGTTCCTAACGGGTACTCAGATACCCATCAAGTTTTTTCCACAGGCCAATGAAACCTAAGAGACGTTTATTTATTACATGAGGCTTCCTGTCAAATTCACCTGCCAATAAAGCCTCTAAATTGAAATGCCTCTGGAGAGGTCAGTCCTATTTGCAGCACTCTGGCTCATGGAGCAGGGAAGGTGAGGGCTGAAGCATCCAGTCCAGCAGGAAATTTATGGTTTTCTGGGTTTTAAGTTGCACCTGTGGAGTCGTTTTATGGATATATTTCAGTGATGCTATTGCAAGGGTGTTGCTACAGCTGCACTGGAAGAGCTGCAGACAGGGCAGAGCAAATCTGCACGGCCCTGTTCAGGCATTTTTCAAGGGCCAAGCCACAGGCACAGGCCAGGACCACTCTGTGCAAGCAGCATTGCCCTCTGCTGGGTGCAATTCAGCCCACCCCAGGGGCTCCCCAGCCCCTTCCTCCAAGCAAAGCTTGCCAAACTCCTGAGCAAGCTGGCCTTCTCTGAGACACAGGGCACCTATATGCTGCAGCTGAAAGGATGACAGAAGCACAGCAAACGAGCAGCCAACTGTATGCTGATGCCATGGCCCTTTGCATAAGGAGCAACACCCAAGGTTGCCATGGCCTAGCAAAAGCATTTCTTTGGCAGAGTTTTGCTAATGGATCCCAGAAGAGGAAAATTCAGCATGGTTATCCAAGCAAGCGCTCCAAGAAAGCTGAGAGGTGTGAGAAGGTATCATATACCTGTATACAAGCTCTGCACTTTCTGCCTCAGAACCTGTTCACCTCTATTTCCCACCTATTCATCACTCCAACACTTCCATGGCAACATGAGTGAGATGCTGTGACCCATTCAGGATGCAGCTGAAGTTGTAAAAATTGAGCTAACAACCTCTGGCACAAAATTAAAGTGTTTCTCTCATTCTGTATGTTTGTGATTATAGCTGAGCATTCAGCACGTTTAGCTACATCCAGTTTCAGCCGACTTCGTTCACAACTCTCTCAACATATGCAATATTTAGCTATTTAGAGTAATTAGCACTGAAAGCTTAAAAATCAGAAAACCCACACACACACATAAAACCTAAGGGCCAGATGGAATCACTCTCTTCAGAAAAGTTCTACGAGCATTTATCATATAAAATTCGCTGTTGGTGAACCTGATTTCCACAGTTTATCGAAACATTGGTCCATCTGAGAAAAATAATTGCCAAGGCAGCATCGCAGTAACTCACGTGTATCGGTGGCACAGAGATTCAATGCAGATCAACACTCGGACATTATCTCTGGCTCGGAGTTGGACTTTACTCTTCAACTCACTGTGGTCTGGGGAAAGCAGTGGAAGAAATATAAGCACTTTCATGACATAGCAGACCACCAGTTGCTGGCGTTTGGCTTAACAGAGACACCAGTAACCTTGTGACTTCCGTATTGGGTTTGCGTGGCAAGGTTTTGGGGGGGGGGGGGGGGTTACAGGGGTGGTTTCTGTGAGAAGCTGCTAGAAGCTTCCACCATGTCTGATAGAGCCAATGCCAGTGGGCTCCAAGATGGACCTGCCACTGGCCAAGGCC
>VYZV01044825.1:5985-23526 GCA_013401275.1 Pandion haliaetus | reverse complement strand
GATGTGTGATGAACTGACCCCAACCCCCATTCCCCATCCCCCTGTGCCACTAGAGGGGAGGAGATAGAGAACTCAGGGGTAAATTTAAGCCTGGGAAGAAGGGAGAGGTGGGGGGAAGGTGTTTTAAGATTTTTTTATTTCTCATTATCCTACTCTGATTTGATTGGCAATAAATTAAATTCATTTTTCCCCAAGTCGAGCCTGTTTTGCCCACAACGGTAATTGCTGAGTGATCTCTCCCTGTCCTTATCTTGACCCACAAGCCCTTTGTTATATTTTCTCTCCCCTGTCCAGCTGAGATAGGGGAGTGATTGAGCAGCTTTGGTGGGCACCTGGCATCCAGCCAGGGTCCACCCACCACAACTTCTTAGGAAAGCACCTTTCTGGTGTTGGATTTTAAAATACTTCACCACTGAATGACTAAAACCATTGAACAAATGCACTCGTGACGGAACACAGTCAAAACTGACTTGATGCAGTTATACATCATCATGTTCATGTCTTCTAAAGTTTTTTTATGGAAGCCATAACTTCCACACGTGTATTTATTTGGTCCCTAAACTCATCCTCCATAAGGAGTGTTGATTTGTTTGGTTTGCATGCAGCAGCCTGCTATGACTATCAGCCTGTGAAAGCACCCAGCTCTAAGGACAGAGCTTACGGCAAAGGGCTGCCCATTGCACATGCTTCAAATCAAACAGGACCCAGAGAGTGCGCCAGGACTCCTTCCTGCACCTCTCGAGCAGTACAGAAAAGGTTTCTGTGGACAACACTCACCAATGTGGACATTGGCTGAAAACTGGTAGATGCCAGACACAGGTGCTGTGAAACGTCCTGTTGCCAGATTTAATCCTGTCCCCCGGAGAAAAGCTCCTTTGGCCAGAGGCTGTAAGGTAAGAAAAGCAGACCCTGAACAAGACCCCAGCACTCTCAACGGTTACCTCTGCCCATGACAAAGAACAAGCCTACATGCATGAGAACAAAGCTGAAAAAAATTTGCGAGGCTACTGCCTTATCTCCCCAGAACACACCTTCCAGATGGGTGCTCTCTCAGCATTTGATGCCCACAAAAGGCAAAATAATCAGTATGAGACATGAAGATGCCCTTTTTGCTCACTGCCAAACTCTTCTAACTCATCTTGACTCAGACTGTGCTTTACTGCACCCCTATGCTCTGCTGGTCCAAGTGGCCTCTAGCCTCCACTGATCTTCTGATACACAAGATCTCCCATTATTTGAGTCAAGAGGTCCCTGCTGCTCCCAAAGACTTCCTAGATGGGGCAAAGCTGTGTCCCCAGGCTCAAAAACCTGGAACCTTATACACCGGTTTTGTGATACAAGTACAGAGGAAACACTCATATGGGTCTCCAGAGGTTTTCTACCCAATTTAGGTCTAAGTCAGATGGCTTTGATACTGTTAAAGAGCAACTGCTTGGACTCTTACAGATTCCATATTTAGTTTCATTTTGTTCTAGCCTTGCATCCTACAGAATAGGCAAAAACCTAGTAAATAGCATGCAGTTTCTCCTCATGGCAAGGAAGCAGTCTTAAGTCGAACTCGCAGCAGATTATCTGACTCAGACTAAAATAAACTCTGCGAGAAATGTTTATTGTTTATTTTGGCCTGCCTCATATGAATTTGGCTGGAGCTGGGGAGAAGCAGGAGTGGCTTCAATGGGCCAAGAAAGCACATTAGTCAGACTCTGCTTCCACCGCAAGGGCATTCTGTGCAATGTGAACGCACTCTCATGAATGCTGGCTGTCCTGAGAGATTTGCATTGGTCTTATGGGAGAAGAGCTGTTCAAATCCAACTCTGTAAAGGCATGCACACTGTATGCACACTATATCCCTAAAATATGCACAAATGCATGATTGACTGATCTCAACAACGCAACATTTGAGTATGCTTTCCAATACTAGATGGCAAAAGGGGCCTGAGACACGGTGAACAAATTTGTAGCAGTGTTGCCACAGGTGCTATTACACTAAAAAAATGTAGAGGAACACCTTTGCTCAAGTACCAGAAGGAAGTTAATTGCCTCCCCATTCTGGTTCATCACAGCCAGAAGTTGCCAGCTTTCACAGGGCTGGGTAGGAATAATTCATTTAGCTTTCTCTTTGAAAGGAAGTAAGGCTGCAAATATTTGGGTCTGGTGGTGTTTGTTTAGAGAGTTACTATGTGGTAGAAGGAGTGAAATGACTAACCTGCCTTTATTCAGCAAATCCTAGGCAAGGCTCACTAAAGAGTAATTCCTAGTCCTTATTTACCAAGATCCAGCTGTAGTCCTAAATTTCACAGAACTCTACTAGAAATGTTTTATGTGTGCATATGGTGCTGAAAATACATCCATGTGCAACAGCAGTGGCATTTCTCGTAAGAATACATACGTATAATGGGAAAACAGTAATAATGAACTGCAGAACAACTATGTGTCATACAATGATTTCTAGGTCTCTATCAATGTGCACTGATGTGTGCCCATGTGCACATACATACACACAAAAGGAGCTCTATTTTCTTGATGTATACACACATGGACAATATAACAGCTAATCTAACAACAAAGACTACAGAAGGATTGATTCTGTTCTTATGCTATCACTACGCCATCGTTTTTGGGAATGCTGTTTTTGATTTACCTCACTGAAAGAGCATCCAAGCCCTGTATGTGCAAAACTGTACTGCATAGTTAATTAATTCCTTTCTTGTTACAGCTATTAGCAGAATCAGCAACATAATTCCAAAACCACTGGCTGAGCATGGAAGGCAATTTTAGGCACCAGTAAATTATCGCTGATAAAACCTTCCTGTTTCTTCATGCCCTCTGTGGCTTTGTTATTCTTTTGCTCATAGAAATAGACAATGCAGGGAGAGGTTCTCTGGGCAAAATATTCCATTAAACCCCATGCCAGTTAGAGCTCCCTGCTGCATTTGCTGCCTCAGAGCAGCATACTCACCCAGCTGCTTCAAACTCTGCAGGGATTTATATCTGAGAAACTAACTACTTGCACACAGTTATTTCAGTAGGCAGACCAAAAGCAAACAAGCGAGTTAGTGTCCAGCCATTCTGTACAAACCAAGGGCAGCCTCTTTTCCTTAGTTCATCTCCTGTCCCCATGTCTCCCTCATACACTCCACAGTTTACTTCTGGGTGGAAAAGGGGAAACATGCACAGAGAGTTGAGATGTGAACTGCCAGTTCAGCTTTTCAGTGATGAACGCTATAGAAAGCAATGCATTGACATCTGTTGTTAAGGAAGAGGATAACCCAGCCTGCACAGCAACCACAACACACAGGGGATGCACCAATCTCCTGAGGCAGCAATAAAATTCAGCTGCCAAAAGGTAGACATTTAGCTTGACCTCAAGGCACTAGAGACACCAGGACTCCTTCTGGGATCTTTCACCATGAAAAGCACATAGGCCACCTTAGCCTTAAGTGATCTGATTCCAGTGATGTCCCTGGACCCCAGATAAATCCCCCTTCCATGGCCTGTCAGAGGTCGCAGTTACTTCAATTCTTGCTGTGCCACGTACCTTTCTGAAAGTTTTTGCAAGAGGCAATCGTTAAAAACCTCGAAGTGTGAGATACAGGAGGCAGAGGTGTGGGGAAAGGAATGTCACAGGTTTCACTCCAGGTGCTAAGGAAACTGTGAGACCAGGAGGAAGAGAGGGAGGGTATGCTCTTGGAGGAAATTTAGGATGGAAGGATGAGAAAACCGTCATGCGCTCTCAATACTCAAGGTCAGAGTGACTTCGACACCATATTCAAGTGACAGAGTACAGAAGTGATAGGCCGTTTCTCAGCACAGGTTCTTTCCACTATCTCAGAATGCCTTGGGTAAGGTCCAAATCCAGGAATTGGAGTCAATCCCTATCATCTCACTGAGAGGTATCAAACTGTNCCCGGACTGTTTAAAGACAATGTTTTCATCTTTGCAAGAGCATCCACTGTCACCCTCCCTGCTAAATTCCCCTATATCAGAGCACAAGCTAAAACCAGACACTTCTTGTCCCAAAGCTGAAATGAAAGGCTGGCATCCAGAGGCCTGCCAGCCCTCCCACATCAGCTTCAGGGCCAGAAGCAATTAGAAAGAAGCTAGGCATATGATAACAAAGCATGGGAAGCATCAGCCTACGCACTGATTACTGAGATGTCTTTATTCACATTTTCCCTCCTAATTAATGAGGCAGCAGATCTCTCTAGCCCTGCCTGCACTTCAAGTACAATCTTGCCTCTGTGCCAGCACCCACAGTGCTGTCAAACCAGGCTTCCACAAGTGTATTTCGGAAAGATGCAGGAAAGTACCCCCTTTAGAACATAACCACTGCCTCTAGTCCTGCAGTTGTGAGAAGTCCTGGCAGCAAAACTACTCCATAGGAAAGGATCTGCTGGACACGATTCTTCAGAAATGGTAAGAAAGCTCAGCACCTTACTACACGGACAGTGTTAGCAAACCCTGCTGACAGAAAGCCGTATTCCCTGTTCATACTCTTCAAACTCTTCTTGTCACATCACAAAAGCAACCATGGATCTGAAGGCCTTGTGCTATTAGACAGTCTTTGTGACTCAAGTCTAAAATAAGTCTCCTCAATTACCAGGTAACTATTTGGTTTTAGCTCTTTGCCTAACATTTACACTTCAAATTCAGATCCTATTTGCAACTGGTTCAGGAATGGTTAGTAGAAGTTTTAAGATCAAATTCAACAGCTTGCTTGTAACCATGCTTATAGTGCCCTACAGCACCCCATGATGGTATGCTTGTCATTATAACATGACTATAATGAAATTGTATAGGTAACTTTTATTAGTCTTCTCTAAAACATATGATTATGTAAAGAATTTGAGCATCAGGACTGGCCCATCTAACAAAATGACAGCTCTTATTTGGGCTCACAAATCTATAACCAATGGCTTCTGTCTGCCTCTGACATTTTTCTACATCTGAAGGTTACTCTGGAATTAAACAGGGTGTGCACTGAAAACAAGAACAGAACCTTCAGACTAATGCCAAACATGGACAAGTCTTTCTCCATCATTAACTGAAATAAAAAGACTGACTGTTGTTTGGACCTGTGAGACAGCCCTCTCTTGCACAGACCTGTTAGAACTTCAGTAAGAACCGTAACGAGATTCAGCTGGGCTGCAAGAGAAGAAGAAAGTCTGCCTCTTGGGTTTGTCAGGAAGGAGACGACTCAAAGCTAAACATCCATCTTACTGCAGTTGAGCTTCAGTGCTGAAATCACCGTATGAGATCCTACTTCTGTCAATCACAAAAAGGGTAGTGCTATATTCATAGCATCCAAGCCTGAGATGAGCTTTGGGGATTAGTCTGCCCTTTCGGGAAACACCTTGATCTACAGAGCCACCTAGCAGCTTTGCAGACTAGGGGAACTATAGCTGATCTACGCACAGTGGCTGTTGTGAAGTTGCACAGGTTCAGTCTGTAATCCCTTCTCACCGACTGGAAGTTCTGAAGTTCTACCAGGGTCTTCTTATCTACAATGACTTGTCCTTTTAGCTTGCAATGGAATGCCTCCTCCACACGTCTGTGATGCGAAACTTCCTCCAAGGAGAGCAGGAGTGGAGGCAGCTGGCTAGGATGGGCTGAAACAGCCAGGGATGCTCGACGCTCAATGGCTTCTAAGAAGAAAAAGTATAGGAAAATAAAGGCTTAGTTTAAGAGCCTGGTCTACGAAGCCATTAGTTGTGCGATAAGGCTTCTGCACTTAATTCTTCGACTTGAACCAAGCAGCACCGGGGAAACATTTTTTCAATTTTTGATTGCCAGATAGGGGAATGCTTTAAGGTAAACGTTTGCAAAGCCAGTTCTTATTTGCCATGGTGCTTACCAAAAGAAGTAGATCACAAAAGAAGTAGATCACAAAAGCACAAAGCTCTTACGGTCTTTACCTTTTAATATCTCCTTAAACTCCTGCATAAGGACTTCCCGGGTGACTTCAGCACCAGGTGCTCCTGGAGGTCCCTGGGGACCAGGAGGTCCTGGGGGGCCAACAAGGCCACGCTAAGGAAGTAACCAAAGAAAAACATGTGAATTAGAACCAGGCAATTGCACTGACAGACCAAAAATTCTCTCAGCCATGAGCCAGTTCTACAGGGCCTTCAGCCACGTGAGCAGCTCCCTCCACTATCAGTTCAACTAGAGGCCTGATGCAGTAAATCTTAAACTGACTCTCCAGCCAGCTGCGAATTCCAGCATTTGGAATTTACTCATGTCTTCATGTGGGAGGATAAACTTTGCTCAGGTAAACACTAACTGGTTCTTCAAGTACATATATACAGTGTGAAGCACAACAGGCACAAGACTAAGCTTGCTGCTTCTGTATCTTCTCACATCACCAAAGTATCATACTAGCCTCTAAGCTTCTTATTCTGCCTATTCACTAACTAGAATAGCCATCTAGCCACACTTTACATTATTAATATATATTGCTCAGACATAGTGATCACATACATGAACGTTTGGTCCACCAGAAGAACTCCTGGAAAAAAATGCAACAGTTCATTCAAAACACCTGTAAAGGTTAGCCACACACACATTAGAGCTTTAAACTAATAGTACGAACATGCAACAGTGTCATCAATGCTATTTTGATGTGTATTGTTCCCAGGGAGCTCCTGTTTCCTCAACTAAACTGCAGTAAACCTGCATGGAAGCACTCCTGCCTATCAGCTCACTGAGAAATAAATGGAAGTCATTAAAAGCATTCAAGACTATCTAAGCAGCAGATTAAAAGTGCACACATGATCAAGCATCACTCAGCAGATGATCAGTAATTCATTAATTGGAAATAAACGACTTGTCCACACCTTGATTAATATATCCTTTGAGATACTTGGACTTTATCTAGTGGAAGAAAAAAAAAACGTTCATTTTATTTCTTCTGAGCAGAAAAAACACCAAAAAGGCTCAGTTCAAGAAACAGCTGATTTAAACAAAAATGAATGTTGACAGTGGAATTCACATACCTTATCTTACAAAGCATGTCTCCAAAATAACTTTGAGAAATTAAACACAAATGAAAATGCAGCACACTCTAGGGTGGGAAGGCAAAAGCTGAAGCATACAAAACACCTTGCATATCAGCAGTAGGAAGGGAAGCCACAGTGCACATTTATTAGCTGATGGCAATCTAGCAATAACCTACTAATTTCTTGTCTTTCCCTTTGCATCTCCTTTTAGAAGTATTGCCATCATCTGGGCGGTGAACAAAGGAGATCCAGGTCCGCCGTGGATCTGTGATTCGAGGATCTGGAGATTCTAGGATCTAAAGAGAAACAAGAACAAAGACTGATATCACTGTATCTCTTTAGCCGCTACATAGATTCAGAGAATGCAGTTTCCAGACCAGACTGTTGCGTGCTGCCTAAACCACATCCTTGATCTAAATGTACTGCATTTGAGAGGACATTGAAGGTGGGATAAAATGGGATTCAAGCAATTCAGTTTGGATTATCCAGTACCATGCCACTTTTTTTCTTCATTTACATTTGCATTGCAAATGCAGGATAGTACTTCAGTCTGAGTTCTGACACAGTGTATGAAAGACACCAGTCCCATTAGAGTGGGATATTTTTTTTTTGTAAGTTACAGGCTAAGCCTGCCATCAGAAATGTCCCAGAAGCCAGAAGATGCTGCCCTTAAACAGCAAAATGCCTTCTCATAACTTAATATGCTATCACCTGCAGGGCCTCCCAGCTCCCTTTGCTTAAGAAATCAGTAAAGCCAAGAGCTGGGAGCCAGTGTACCTGAGAGACCTTTCTCAAGCTGCTGAGACTCTCAGCCCGCCGACAGTCCTAATATGTGCCACAGAAAACCTGCCCAGATGCCAGAGATTGTTCACCACTGCCACCTGATAATTTATCGGTTGGATCAATCAAGCAATACAGGGAGATTAAAACGTACAGAAAACCTTGAAATGCTCCATAACTTTCAAATCACATGCTGTAGAGTGACAACTGTGCACACAGAAAAAAAGCCAATACACAACGAAAAACAAAGTCCGCGTCTGATCACAGAAAAGATGTCCATTGGCAAATTTAACTATCTTGCCCATTCCTATGTTCTGCAAGTATATCGTAGCCATAGAGAAATTATCTAGAGAAGCTTTGACGCTACAGTGCCTAATTCTGGATCCCTTCTAAACAAAGTCTGGACAGAAGAGAGGATCTGTCTTTACGAATTTGGGCCCACTTCCTATTGGACTCCCTCGTTCCCATTACTCACCTCCCAGAGACAACCAGAAGTAAGGAATCCAATAGCCCCACCTGTAGTTTTTCTCCTAGGCTAGGAAAGAACTTCTAACTTTGAATTTAAAAAAAGGCACCAGAAATCATTGCTTACCAATACTCTGCCATGCTCGTCAAGAGCAATTAACTGTTGACTATGGAGGTTCCAATCTGTTGACACATCCACCTCCCAAATGCCCATCACAGTGAGAATAAAAGCACCAGTCCTCCCGAAGTTTCATGAACCACGCTTAAGTATTCAGAGCCATTAATGAAAAAGCCAGAGAGGAAAAACTGCAATGAACACAAAATCTTTAAAACAAACAAACAAGCAAAACCCCCACCCTATGCCTATTGTAAATTTTTGGAATTCATTCAATAAACCTGTGAGACAGAACAGGTACAGATCAGAATTCCAGCAGGAAAGCAACCCAAGGCAGTAGTGGGTTGAATGACATTTTAAATGATTCCTAGACCATTACAAGTTTAGGTCAATCAATATTGATCTATCACCATTCAGGAGGAAGAAAACAAGATGGGTGTGGAAAAAGCATAGAAGCAAAGTCAGTCAACAGTGCACTTTTCAGATCCGAAAGTGTTTGCCCCTGGGTATTAAGCTCCTGCTAGTCTGACAGCACTAGACAGTTCTGGCACTATATAGCTTTACACTCAGTGGCCTTAACAGTAACAGTGACCTTGCAAGGTGCTTCCAACGCAGCCACGTGAGCAAACACATCTACGTTTGCTCACTACCCGTCTCACTTGGCTCCCTAAAGCACTTGCCACTTCTCAGAGAACCATATTGAGTTTTAATAACATTTCTCCTACCATACATAAGCATAGATTCCCTTTCATCAAATAGTCTACAGAAGCACGTAGAAAACAATTAACCTTTAGAATGCAGGTAGAGCTGAGGTCCCAATAACTGCAATATGTGTCACCGTCTGAGAGCAACGGGAATTGGACAGAGGATGGCAAATTTTAGCCAGAAATATCAGGGCAAGCCCATTTTGAGGACAAAAGACCACAGTCTGTGTGATCTGCTCTGAAAAATCCACACAGCATAAATTGTTTCAAAATTAAATCTTAGAAGTCTGCTAAGTTCCAGCTTGAGGTTATACGGAATGTTGGTGCTTCTAAACTGATGCAGAGCCTGGAGAGCTCTCTCTCCAGCATGCACCCAGGCACACAGGTGTAGCACAAGGCACTTGTCCATAGATCTGTGAGCTGATGTGATCACAACTATTTATTTCAAACAGCTTGGGTCAACAAAAGATTTACAAACCAGCAGAATATGAGCAGGTCCCCAGAAATCAGATGTGTTGTGAGCCGAGCAAGGGTATTCGTTAAACATACATCTCAAACTCTGTGAAGCCAACTCTATCTTCTCTATTCAGCAAATAACCTTAGGTGATTTACTGCTCAGACACAACCCACAGAAAGATCTACTCCTATTGAATTGCTCTATTCAGGCAGTCCACTTATCCTCCCCTCCAGACAGATGGCTACAGAGTAGCTGGCATCTGTGCTGTAAGCCAAAGCAAGGATATCCCGAGACATTTTGCCGTATCGTTCGTGCATTCTACTGTAATTAATCAGAGCCAGAGTCATGGTTATGCACACTCCCCCGATGCTGAAATTTAGCGTGTGTCACAAACAAGAGCAAGGCAAACTATTCATATCAAAGTTTGCTATTTCTGTACCAAAATCAGTCTTGAACAGACTTTTTATGTTTATAATCACATTTACAGTCAGCCATAAATTGCGTGTTTAGTCAAGGGGTTCTAGTAGGCTGTTTTAGCTAAATTATTATTTGCCTTGTTTACTTACCGCACCTAGGATTTAAATAGCTTTATAAAATTCCATTGGAAAGTAATGTAAACGGAACACTATAGAAAATCATGAGTATTGTGAGATAAGTCACCTCACTAAAACATTATCTTCCTACAGCTTGCTTGACTGCAGTTTTTTGCGAAGCATAAAAACGAAGACAGGCCAAGAAGGTCCTCTGGTGCAAACCTCTCCATCTATTGTAACATGTAAACATCAAGTCCACAGGCAAATGTTCACAAAGTTTGCAAAAGCCCTTAGAACAGCACACAAAGTGCAGCTTATTTCTACAATAAACGTGAAATATATTTATCAGAATTTCATGGAGATTTAATGGTTTCTGATGGGAGAAGCTAGTTCTTTCCTACCCCACTTCATCTGAAAACAGATGGGTGCAGCATCACCACACATGAGGTCACACCTGCAGAGGACTGTGTTTATGAGCATTTAAGGTTACAAAGCTCATAAACGTAAAGCGGGTAAGCGCCTACCCGTGCTTTGTCCGAAGGAAGCAGATGTCTTTTTGTCCCAGTGACTGGCACCGAGAGGTCTGTGGTAAAGCTGCAGTGCATTTCACAAAACAGAAGGAAACAACTTATCAATAGAAACACCTAACTCAGGATGGAGTATTCCCTCAGTGCTGTAATGGAGGCCCGCAAAAGAACAGCCAGGTTGCAGAGAAAAGGAAAATAAAATCAGTTCATCCTTCCAAAAAGGGCTGGCTCATGTGGCAGGAACTCAGAAGTGCAGTCTGCAGAACACAGCAAACACAAGACCAGAGTCTTAGGAATTGGGATGCAGCATTTGCTGTAGATGTGGAAGAGACTATTCAAATATTCCTGGTTTCCACCAGGCTGCAAGACAGGCATAAGCTCCCCTCCACTACAAAAATGAAGAAACAGGCCAGCTAGAAGCAGAAGCCAGCAATCATGGGCAGACTCTGACCATTAACTGTGAAGACAAACAGATGTCCTCAGCCTTTCTGGAGCTCCAGCTGTGAAGAAACAGGCCAGAGCAGAGAGCCATCTTGTCAGGGAGAAAAAAGAAATCCAGATGGCACATCCCAGAAAAATAAATTAAAAACTCCCGAAGTTTAAAAAAAATAATAATAAAAACCCCCATACCTCTCCAGAGGCTTGCTTAAATTACAAATCCCTCTACAAGACAGTCATGGCACTCCCCAATTTCTCCAGCACAAGGATGATTGACAGTTAAAATGAATGTTCCATCCTTGTGGTATTATTATTTAATTACTATGGCATGCATGAGCAATCCCAGCAATAAGCATGCAAGCCTCTATTTTTCTTGGCAGCAGCAGCCTCCAGCAGCCAGAGAGACCTTGCAGCCAACTCAGGTATCAGTCAGGACCGAGCACAGCCTTGGAAACACAGCAAAGGGGACTTGTCCCTCCTGGGGTGCTGTTTGCAGAGCTAGGCTAACCTACAGGAGTCGGGAGGAATCCTCATGTTAACTACAGTGAAATCAGGCTTACTCCTTAACACTTGAAACAGTACCTCCAAAATCAACAGAAGCCTTGCCAGCAATTTTTAATGAACTTTCAATCAGGCCATTTAACATTACTTTGGAATCTGAATACAATGGCACCTATCACTTCAGAACCAGTTTATGACACTGATGAGAAATTAGCCCACTCTCTCCCTAACTTCCCTCACACTAAAAGACAAGTTGAGCTGTAATTTAGACTGCTGTACACAAGCAGAACCTGCGGTTCTTTCTGGCTCTAACTCCCAGAACAGCACGCACTGCCCAGAGACACACACAGTCTCTGGCCAAGATTCAGCCAGCATGGAAGAAACTACTAGCAGAAATCTACAGTCAAGTAGCAGAGTTTGGATCCTGAGAAATTGGTGAACTGTATCTGAACTTCCCTGAAGTTCCAGGATACTGGGATCCAGTCCGCATCTCTGCTAAAAACCAAAGTGAAATGGACAAAAGTAGTTTCAGAGTCTGGATGAATAAAAGAAAAAAGTCAACACTACCTGTACGCAAGTCTGTACACCTAAAAGCATCTCAAAGTGTTCTCAGGCACACCTAAGCATTTCTCAGGGTGGGACAGGATGGAAAGAAGGCATGAAAAGGTTATAATTTTGTGAGAGGACAGCTTCCTTTCCACCTGCAAGTAGTAAGAGAGGTGTGTCCAAGAACATATACCTAACCACTCCGGTCCACAGTTTTTATGCCTGAAGTTACTGCCCTGCAAGTTTTGCTCAAACAGTTACCTATGTATTTGTCCATCTGTGATGGAATTGTATTTAAGAATTCTTTGCTCAAATTGTTAAGCAGTTGCCAGGCACAAAATGGACCTGACTAAGCATTTCAGTTATCTTAATCCACAGATTTCTATATTGTTACACCTGATTTACACCAGAAAGAGTATTGTCAGCTTCACTATGAAATTAGGAGCAAATTATTTATTTCAGTAGTGTATTTTACTTGGAACAGGTTAAAAAGTGACAGACCGCTTTTTTTTTTTTTTTTTAAGCATGAAAAATCCTATGTCAGCTGCTAATAACTTATGCTTATACACACTCTTGGCTATTAATGAGATGTAAAACCAAGGCCCTGACCACTTGTGGTTTTTACAGATCTCTCAAGAATTTTCCCTACAGCAGAAGTGTTAGGTTTGGTATCTTAGCCAAATCCGAAATGGAATTCCTACCTAAACTCCCACTACGTTTTGTGATTGAAAAATTATACTTCACTCTTCTAAGTGGCTATCTCAAAAAGCTTCTCCCCTCCCCTTAAACACAAACTGCCTTCAGTGGTCACACACATAATGAATTTAATAAATCTAATGGAACAGTTCATGTGATCAAGAGCTACTCTGGGTGAGAAAACAACACGATGTTTGTTGCTGTGTTAGCTGTACTGCAGTGTAAATCAGTGCCACCCCTGGATGTATCAGCAGAGTTCTGTCTTTAGGGATGCCACAAAAAAGTAAGGAACTGAACAGCACCAGCAGAACAGGTGTAGCACAGTGCATTTAGCACACAAAACCACATCGGATGTAGGGCTACATGCTTTAAAAATGAGCTTTAAAAATCTCACAAACAGCTCTGAGGAATGAGACCAAGCACTGAATTATTTGATATGCTGAGTCAGGTGTATGAATCCAACGTTATTTTACATGGGCCACAAGGAATTGCTAGGAAGCGTGTTGTTTGTTACAGCCCTCCTTGTTCATAATATGCCAGAGCAAGACTGGCAACGATGACAGATACAAAACATGAAAGATAACATCTTCTACTACAGTGGACTGATCACAGTCCAGTCTCTCCCATGGCTTTAACACTTGTCAGGCCCAAAAATACTTTTCTTAATTACACATGCAATCATACATTCCAGGCTAAGACTGAAATCTCTTTACAGAGGAGGAATGCAATCTGTGTAATGCCATTGAACCAGCTGCTGTTTTCAATTGGAAGCAAAAGGCCCCAAAGAAATAATTCAGAGAGATTTAAGTAATAAACCAGGTAGACCTAGCCCTAGATATTTGACAGAGAAGGATCACAAAGGATATAAAATTTCAAGGACTCCTTGGCTACGTAGTGGGTAACTAAATTAAAAACATTACACTATTACTTGCAGAAATTCCACTGAAGGTAAAACCCTGTTGACCTCAAACCATCCCTGAAATTTCACTGGGACGCTGAGTCAATAATTTTCCCCAGGTTAGGATGCTGCCTTTGACTTGCTTAACTGAACTACCCCTAAAAGCAGTTCACAGAACAGCTGGAGTTGGAAGAGACATCAACAGATTGCCTAGTTCAACACCCCCTGCTCTAAGGAGGTGAACTGGAGCAGGTTGCTCTGGACCAGGTGCAGTCAGGTTTTGACTGTCTCCAAGGATGGAGACTCCACAGCCTCTCTGTCCAGCCTTGTCCAGTGTTTGACTGTCCTCACAGTAAAGAAGCTTTTTTTCTTATGTTTAAGTGGAATTTCCTGTATTTCAACTTGTACCCACTGCCTCTTGTCCTTTCACTGGGCACTAAGAGTCCGACTCCATCTTTATTCCCTCTACTCAGGTATCAAATGGTAACTCCTGGTTAATGTCAACCCTATATAACCACTGGACAATCTACTGCTGCTGAACCCTGTTAGTATAATATCACAATTTGCAAGACAAGATCTGTGCCTGGCAAGTGGCAGCCACAGGTACTCAACCACACACAGTCAAAGTGAGAAAGTCCAGTAGATGAAAACCTCTGTATCCATCAGTCACGTTCGTCTCTCTCTCAGTCCATCTGTGTCGGAGAAGAAAACTCTTGCGTTCTTGGCAAGCACATCACTTTGACAGCAACTCAGCAAAGATAAGACTGGAGAAAAACTTTTTAAAAAAAAATAACAAAAAAAAAAAATTAACAGCACACTACTTCCTTGGAAATATCAGGTTTATCAGGAGATTTGCAACTTCTGCTTCCCTGCTTTGCATAAAGGTTTCACCATGACTCATGCACTGTGAATGTTAAACGGGAGCTTTCTCCACTCCTCTTTGAAAAGAATTCCCAAGAGAAATTTGCCCCAAATTGTTTTGCTTAATTAGAAGGAAAACACATCCACCTTTTCAACAGTATGAATAAAAATCACGACTCTCAGCTAATATTTAATTCCCTGCTCCTTCTGCTTTGATAAGCCTACCAGCTGGCCACAGAGCCTTCCAAGGTAAACACAGCCTTAATCTTTACTGCACAAGACCACAAAAATTCCATCTTTCCTGTTATGTGCTGTAGAGAAATGAAATGGGACGCTGCTGTTGTTTCACTTTCCTGTGCAGGGCATCCTTTCCTGAAACAAAACTGCTCGCAGAAGTACCTTCGAGGCTCAAAGAGATCAGTCTTCCACAGAGAACTGCTTTCAACCTTCCTTTAGCCTGATAGGTTAGGTAAGGACAGTTTCACCATTACTTTACTTCTTCCCGCAGTGAATACAAATTGTGATGCTTTGCTGCAAATGGCAACTGTCATTTACCCCAGAAATGGTGGCAGTTCTTAAGCACTGCATTTATAGCATGTGTAAAATAATCCCTTCGCTTGAGCAGATGCTATATAAGTATAAAATACAATACAGTCACCCGTGACATTTAGAAGCACTACTTAAGTAGAGCCTGGACTTCAACCTCAAATAGATTCCAAGGAGAAAAGTTCACACTGCAAAATTTGGGAGCGGATATCAAGCAGAGCTCATAAGCATCTACATCAAAGATTTGGTTTCATCCTATCCTTATTAAACAGAACCTGCTTACACTGAACTTGCCAGCTCTTACTGCAGCCAAACCTTTGCCATGGATATTTTAAAGCAAAGTATTTCAACACAGAAACTGTAGCTTCCAAACAATGTCTGTTTTAATGAATGCCCACTAGCCTCCGAATGAGTACGGTGTTTCTGCTAGCAATAATGTATGTATGACTATATCAGAATTAACCAGGACCAGTTTCTGCTTGCTTTTGCAATCAGAATATATTCTGCTTGCGGTCCAATACATTTCACATCAAGCCAAATTAATTCCAGAATAGGCTGAAATTTAGTTGCACCAGATATGTATCTGGCCCCTTTTGCAAAAGCAGAATGAAGCAGTTCTAGAGGGAGTAGAAGAAAGTGATTGATTATAAGCACCTCAAGAATTTAGCATGTATACAACCTGTCCTGACAGAGCCCTGCAATACACAACAAAAAATTAGCGGAAGAAACGCTGCTTACAGTCCCCTAATGATAATTTTAAGTGCAGCAGCCAGCTTGCTCATATAGAGGACTGTTTCCCAGACTTGCCCAACCTTAACCAATTACTCTCACAATAGCATTGAATAGGATATTTAGAATGTCAGCCCAATTGTTCTAACTTGCCCCCTCTGCCATGCCCCAATTTTTGACAGGTTTGTTCCTCTATTGCTATAGTGACTGCCATCCCTAATGCTTGTGATCAAAGTCATGTTTTAGAGGTCACCTACATTTGAAACAAGGGACATTTTTGTGCGAGCAGGGGAGAGAGAGAAAGGAAGGGGCTGTGTGATAGGGGAGGCTCCCTTCTTTCTCAGTGTTGTAGTTTCATCCTGCTCCTAATCCGAGGACCTGCTTTTAATTCCCTAACCCCCTCTCCTACTCCCAAGCATTCTATGCAAACGTTCATCTTAAAGGATTCTGGGCGCTCTGATCAATTGACTGGAAATTTTTTGCAGCTTTCACCCCGGGGTGATTCTCCCAAACACGTAACTGGAAGGATCCTACCCTGCAAAATTCACTCACTCAGCCTAGCAAGTCATCAGCCACAGCCGTTGAGGTATCATACACACTGTCTTACACTTGCCACTTACGCACAGTTAGCACCATCCCGAATCCCTTTCCTACAAAAGCCACAATCACCTTAAACAGATCATCTGACTACACCAAAAATCTCTCATCAGTAATTTTCAATCACCACAGCCTCTCTGGTGGAAGGGGCAGTGCAGAGAAAGCTCAGGCATGCTCAGATGTTTATACTGTTGTATTTGCCTAAGAACGTTTTGAAATAACATTTCAGAGAGTAAAGGGTTTGCCTGCAAGAGAGACATTAATATTCCAGTGTCATTATTGTACTGTGATAGCCCACTTGCCTTTTTTTAATCAGTTGTTTCTGAACATAATAGTGTTCATAGACTAGAATTCCAAAATGTCTTTACGCTTAGTCATCTGCTATGGCACTGGAACTTCAGTCATACATATTCTAAAATAAATTATAATAATAAATTGTAGTATTCCAGTGTTTGCTTCAGTAGGCTAGAAAAATCAATCATGCAAAGGCAAAAGAGAGAACATTTCTCTTTAAAATCAATAGAATTTGGCAAGATTGCCTCAATCATTGGAAAAAGGAACCAGCATCACATTACTGCCAGAAATAAGTTCTACCAAGCACTGACAACACATAAACACCTACCTTGGGATGCCCATGTAGTTCTTCGCTGTTTGAAAGGGTAGCATTGAAAGGCTCTGTATACTGATTAGGTTCTTTCTTCACCTTTCTCTCTCTCTTCGCTGCCGTAACTCTGAAGAGGCAAAACTGCTGACAAAGTAAAGTTGCCACAAATACCCAGGTGCACCCCTTCATTTTGAAAAGGGAGGGGCCAAGTCAGGAAGGGCACTCTCCAAGCACAAAAATCTTCACCACCAGTAACGGGAATAGATACAGATTTCTCTCTAAAAAAATAAAAAGGTTAGAACTATTAAAGGTGATCCTCTGGGCTATGCAATGTCAAATGTGCAGCATGCACGGATGCGCTGGTTGCTGGAGAGATCTCTGTTCAAGCAGGACACATGGAAATGGTATAGATAAACTTGTTTGAAAATCTGGATTCACTCGAAGAAAGAGGTAAGTCCATTCAGCCTCTTGAAGCTTACATAAATACAAGAGGCCCTGGAAAGTCCTGCCACCCACCTTGAAGTGCCGCTCCCGCCACACCCAAACCCC
>VYZV01044824.1:39444-51220 GCA_013401275.1 Pandion haliaetus | reverse complement strand
TTCTTAAATATGTTCTCCCAGAGGCGCTGCCACCGTCACTCCCTGTCTGGGCTGCAGAGGCGGGTCCGACTCTTTGGCACCATGGAAGCTTCCAGCAGCTTCTTAAAGGAGCTGCCTCTGCAGCCCCCTCCCCCGCTACCAAAGAAAACCGTGCCACACAAACCCATAACAGCAACCCACAGGTTTTTGTTACTTTACAAGCAGAGCTGGGCCAACTCTCCTATTCATGCCTCTGTTTGCTGGAATGGCATACTTAGCATGCATAGCTGTCACCTGCGTTGCACCAATTGCTGCAAAACCAAGTCACCGTTGCCAAGGCGACTTGTTTGGAGCTGGATAAACATTCGCTCATCACTGCTGCGATTTTATTGCCTTATGGCATTTTGAGTGGAACCAAACACCTGAGGGTGAAAAGAAGTGGGAAAAAAGGTAAAGGGAAGGGACAAACCAGGCCTGGCACTCGAAAGCAAACCGTGAGCAGAAGAGCTGCTTGTGTTCCTGCAGCGGGGTTTCTGTTTCCAACCTGCGTAGCTGGCTGCCAGTAACGCTGTTTCCAAATGTCTAATTCCAGTGTTGAAACCTAATGATGTGTGCAAAAGAAAGGACCTGGAGTAAAATGAGTGTCATGAGTCTGATGGGAAAAGCCTTCTCGTGCAGTGTGATTTTACTTAAGGTCATTTAACCTACCCCATTTCTCTCTCAACTTTTGCAGGGCTGGGGCAGAGGAGGGGGCAGGGGTTGCGGCTCCATTACATTCAGAGGTTTTCATTCTATTCTTTCTCTAGACTTTTAGGTACGGCCGTTCCCAGTGAGGGGCCACTACCCACTAGCTGACTACTCGCTGAGTTTCTTGCTGTGCCAGCCTGGGGAAAGTCGGGGTCAGGGGTGGCAGGCCCGGGGGTGACCCTGGGACAGGGGCGCACCTGCCTGGGACCGGGCTGTGGGGTCTCCCAGGCTCTGGCCAGCAGAGGGCAAAGCTGCTACACGCTGTCCTGCGCTGTGGGCACAACGCAAAGCTTAGGGCAGTTTTGCATCCAGTGTGGTTTGCTATCTTACACCCCGGCTGATCACACAGATGAAGCTGTATACATAATTTTTTTATTTTCTTTTTTTGGGGGGAAAGTCCCCTGTGTTCCCAGTGAGCCTGCGAGGTGGCCAGGTGCTGGGACACAGGGTCCCCAGGCACCAACCACAAGCCCTGGCTCTCATCTGCTGCCTGTGATGGACCAGAAAGATGCTTTTCTAGTATGTTCAGGAGAGATTTTCATCAAGCTGGGAAAATACTTCTCTGAGGGTAACTGAAACTACTTGCATCTGGGTTGAATACTGTCCTTCCCTCAGACAGCAGAGCTATCCACAGAGAAATTTGGATAGTTTGGCACTGAATTACTCTTCACAGTCAATAACAGACCAGATAAATGCAGAAGTTTCATCAACACGGAGATCTCCGCTAACTGGTGGTGGGAACATACATTGTGATATGTGGGACGCAGGTTACACGTGTTCTTCCTTGTCGCCAAAAGCAAAAGAGCTTAATTATTATTAAAGTAGGAAGCTCCCCTACTCCTTGTCTCAGTGGAGGGAGCAAGTTCCAGTTCTCCCACCCTCTGAATAAGGTATGGAGCGGACATGGTTGAATACCTTTTTGCCTTCATGCTTTATGCAACTTCCTCCTTTGTTTTGTTTTGTTGTGGTTTTTTTTTTTTCCCCACCATGGCTGCTATTTCTGTTTGCTTTCCTTTCCCTTACCTGCTACACAATGAAATGCACTTTTGTTACAAAAAGTGGCTTTTTGTTATGTAGTCTTTTGTGTAGTATTTGTTTGGTGAGTATTTTGGGAATATAGCCACTCCCTCAGATCTTGCGCATCATATGTGGTGCCTCAGCAGATAACTTCTTGCAAGGTTTCGCCTAGAAGACCTCTTCCACATGCACAAATGCAAAGTCTACTTGACCTGCTGGCTCAGTTTAGTCAGACTAATAAAACATTGGTTCAGAAACAGGCTATGCTGTGTGGTCTGAACTTCACACTCGCCAAAAAAAGCCTTATTCTAAAACCAAAATACCTAAATTTCCTCCTTTATGGCAAGTAATATATATCAGTTATTCTTGTATAAAAATAAATTAAATCTTACTGCAAGGTAATTTACAAGGTGTGAATTTTCTCTCACAGATTATAAGCTAAGTTCTCTCTTCACAGTGGCTTTTACCTGGCATAGCCTAAAGAAAAGACGACATTTTTGCAGTGCAGACAAGTTCTTATGCGTGGAGGCAGGCAGAGGTGAGCTTAGCCATGCTGCATGCTTGCTTGGGGGCATCCACTGCTGTAAAACCAACGTGATTCAATCAGCATGAACAACAGGCCGTCCTTTCACCTTTTCCGCTATCAGTACAGAGTGTTCATTGAGCCTGTGTTTGAGTACAGCTCCAAAATCAAAGTTTGGTCATTGTTAATGAAAAGGCAGAAGCCAGTTCTGTCTGCCTCCTTTTATGTTACAGTTTTCTGTGTTATTCTCCGTGTTGTAGGTGTAGACTTTCTTGCTTCTAGTGTCTTGCACTATGGCAGATACAGAAACATCTATCCATTAATTTGGCTAAAGTTTCAGGCATAATTAATCTCTTTAATACAATGCTGCTTTGATATTATAAATTTTTTTTATTATTCTGACATTTAACATTCTCAAAACTGAAAGCTGAATTTTGAATCCACAGAAATTCCTTGAGTTGTACTGAAACATCCACTGCAAACCTTATTATTTATGCCACCACAATTGATCCTCAAATAATTATCCCCCATCTTCTCCCAGCAATAACTCTGAGGTGTTTTCTGGTCTGTGTTGGATTCAATTCCTGTGTCAGATGTGAAAAGGTGGATTAAACTCTGTGCCTCGAGCGATGGAGAGAGTATCAAACAATCACATCTCCTGGATTTTCCACTTGACAGCAGTTTATTTTGCTCTTAGAAGAGCCAAGTGACTGAGATGAGCAGATGTACTTAGTGTTCTATGCTTTTTGCCAAGGGTTGGTCTTCGAGATGGGGGCGAGGGTCTTGGGCTGGAAGCTCTGGTCTGTGCCCTGATCCTACTCCCTGCCCTGACCATGGCTGCCCAGCCAGGCACCCAATGTCTACATTTATACCAGAACTGCTTTTACGCCAAAAATCACAACTGTGGAAAAAACACAAGTGAGTCTCTTGAAAACTTCAAGCAAGAGAGAAATAATTTCCCTTTTCCTATTGATTCACATAATCTTCTTTTTCCTTTCCTGTCCTTCTTTTATGCCTGTTACTTCTCTCTTTGTCACTAGTTTCCTGGATGCCAGGATTAAAGATGAACCCTTTAACACTCTCATCACCTCCTTACCACAAGCGTGCCTGAAACCCTACTGCTTTCTGCCAGGTCCATTGCTGCACTCTTACACTGATGGAAAAACCAAAATAAAAGAATTTAAATATTTTGCCCCCAATTCAAAGTTATTTGGGTGTCGAAACATGCAGCTGAGCAGCCTAATTGGGTTTAGACTATATATATAAATCTATAGCCATGTATATCTCTATGCAACTATATATAGATACAGCTGCAGTGGCAGAGCAGGTCATCCGCAGCTTCCAGCAGGGAGAGAGACACAGAGTCATTTTGCAGTTTTTAAACCTGAGTTTGGTACCATACCCTGTTTCAGATGCCCCAATTGTGACTCCTGTGCTGTATTTTATACCCCATTTGTTGTCAAAGTGTTTTAGCAGTGCTGGGGACACATTGTTTGCGGCTAGATTGGACTCTTTCCTTTAGGGAAACCTGAAAATGTGGGCCACTCTTCTTAACTTGTACTTTCTTCCTTTGTTGGTCAGGTACTCCATGTTTATTTTGTCTTAAATTGCATATGCTCCCCTCTTTGATGTGCGAAAGCAACATTTTTAAGGAATGTTCAAACACATTAAAGCAACTGATAGCTCGTATGCATTGGACAGTGCTTGGAGAAGAGAGAGTCCTTCCTTAGAGAGTTTCCCAAGGAGTTCATATTGGAAAGGAATGGCTGGAGCTTTCACAATAGAGAGGTATGGCTGTGTTGGCTAATGCTGAGTGCAGTCACATCATATATGGAGATGATAACTTAGCCTTTGGATGTGAGGTGGTGATTTATGTGGGGAAATGGAGGTATTCTGGCTGAAGCTGGGGGTAGGCAAGGCTGAGAGGAGGGTAGTGTTTTCTGCAATGTTGGACTGGCATCCCGTGCTGGAAAAAGACAGCTTGCCCACCCAGGAACATGTTATTTCTCTCCCTTAGCCCAATGTGATGGCCACTGGATGGCAGACAATGTGTCTTGCTGTGTGGGCAGACATTAATCAAACTGTCTTATGCTGGTGGTCCTTTTATTGGCAATCGCCACCTTTCCAAGTCGCGATGGCTGTCTCATCCACTGCTTTGCCTCTTAGGAAAAGGCACGCAACAGGCTTGGAAAGAAGTGCACTGCTGTCACGCTGTCTGTGGCTGAATAGTGTTGCAGTCAAACAAGCCATATCAAAAATCAAACTGAGAAGTGGAGAATTTACAGTGGAAAGTCAGAGTACCTGGCTTGAAACATTTTCTACATATAGTGGCTTTTCCTATCTTAGTGCAAGAGGTAGGAAAGCAAACGCTGGTGCTTCTGTTGTGTTAAGGTGGAGACTAAATTGCCCCAGGCAGCAGCAGCAGCACATATGGGTTGAACCTGGCAGTGGCAGAAACAGGAAGGATGAGGGAATCGGAGCTGCTGGCTGGCTGCAGATGGGAGGGTGGAAGCTCTTTGGGGACATTACCAGGAAGTCCCAATCTGGGTTCAAAGGGTTAATTTTAAAAACAATTTTTTCCCCCATGTCTCGGCACTGTCTGGTTTTAGCGCTGATGGGAATTAGAGGTGACAACATACCACTGGGGAGCTGTTCTCATGGGGTTTGCATCACGCCTAAAGCTGGACATACCAAAAACCTCCTGAGAGAGGCTGGTCTGCCAGACCGTTGGACAACTCGGCCAACACCAGCCACAGTTTGGCCGAGCATCTCTGCTTCCCAAGTGAAAGGAGCTTTCCAGTTTTTTGGCATTCACCTCTCCTAGCATACCAACATGTTTTCTCAGACCCATGCGATGGAGAGGGGTGAGCTGCTGTGACAGGCTCCGCTTTCCCCTGGCAGAGGCAGTGCAATTCCTTCCTCCCTCACCATGATCTCCTTGGAGAAGCATAGGGAAGGTGTGACTCCTGGGGAGTGCTGGGACAGGCTTTCCTGGTCTCGGCAGCATCCCAGCGCCAAGGGAGGCCTATGTGAACAAGTGCCTGCATATGAGGGCAATGACTTGAAGCAGCCCTGTGACACTATGCAGCTAGAAAGGGCAACACGTGATGATGCAAAAAAATAAGAATTGCACATATAGAATAGTAATACCACCAAAAAAGACCAATGGCTAATACCCAGCAAACATGTTCCTTGTGGCGCTCTGGTTCCCTGTTGTTTCCCGATATTCTTCTAGATCTGCTGTGCAAAAGAGGTGTGAACATCCTTAAGGAGAGAGAGGCGACCTGGGATTCACAGCTGGGAGGTGCTGCCAGCCCCCTGCACCAGGCAGGACAGACCCTTCTGCAGGGGGCTGCACGCACGGCTGCAGGTCACGGGGAAGCTGAATTACGTTCTTGGCATCAGCAAGCTGACTTGGTTGTGTGACTGCAGTATCTCTTGGAAACGTCCTATGTCTGCTGTGGAGAAGGCAAGGAGTAACTTTGTCAGAAAGTAAGGACATTATTTTCCAGTGACATTGCTGTGCTGTCAATGCTCACAGAATAGCTTCCTGGGATCTCTTGGACTGAATGGAAATGTCAAATGTGTTGCTATGGCCAAATACAAAGAGATATTTCCAAAGTAATATGGCTATTAAATAATTACATGTGAGATAATAACAATCAAAGAAGTACACATGACAACAATCTATCAAGACCAAATATAATTTCAGTCAAAATTTGAGGGTTCTTTGATTTTGAATGCAGTGATTCAAAAAGCCTTTTCATGCAGCAGAGTAGTCTCTTGCTATTTTGAAGCTTACCACAGAAAACTGGTAGAGACCCAGAAATATAGGTGCAGCTGCTTAAGTATATCTTCTGCGTAATAGCAAGTCAAAACAAGGATCCTGACATTAGGACAGGACAAGATGAAAGACCAAAGCCATTGTGTATCTTTCAGTATCAAAATACAAAGCCCAGCATTACGTGACACTAATCTATGCAACACCATGGGCAGCTTGACACCCATCAGGTCAATCTGATGAGGTTCTGCAACCATCCCATCTGTTTTGTATTCATCTGTCACTGAGACTCAGAGCCACCGGAGAGGAAAAAGAACTGGCAATGTCATGCAGTGGCTTTTTGACATCAATACAAGCAGTGTGGGAATTGCTAGAGGTTGTTTCCTGGTACTTATCATGGGCATCAAAATGTAACATGGGGGAAAACCCACAAGTTGTATAAATACCACATCATCTCCCGCTTGTGAGTAAATACAATTGTCATTCTTCAAAAGTTCTAGACTGAAAGCTACAGTTACACTGCGTTTCAGCTGTTCCCTAACAAAAGGAGACAATGTTGTGTCGGACTTGGTGTGTCTGTCAGCTTCCCACCATTACAGTCTGAATCCTCCTGTAGGCTCCACGACAACCACTGGATGAAAAAGGTACAGTATGGACTCTGTTAGCTGGAATGAGCTGGTTGTATCGCTCCCTATGGTTGTCTTAAAACAAATTAGAGTAAGATTTGGCTAATGGTGATGTTGAAAGGAAGAACAAGTAAGAGCAGCCATATACCCGCTGGGACTGAGGTTTCCTTTAGCTTGGTACCCTGTCTCCAGCAGCACCAGCATTTGGTACCCAGGGAAGAGGAAAAAAATGGATAAACAGACACTGATTCATCCCTGAAACAGCCCCTGAGCCTCTAGAGTGCAAAGTATTTCTTTTAACTCGTACTTTATTATCCCTTCTAGTAGGCTCTTTTTCAGTCCTCGGTGACGCTTACTAAAAAGTAAATGCTCTCTCTCTGTATTTCGCACGGGCTGCCCTACTTTACATCATCACCTTGGAGATAGAAAACACAATTCTGTGCAAAATCAGTATCTGCTTGTCCTAATTCCTGATTTGTTTTCTTTATTGGAGGCGAGGAAGTGAAACCCTGACCCCGCTGAAATCCCTGGGCAGGTCACGGTTCAGTTCGGTGTGGCGGGGGCTGCAGCTCTGGGAGGTGAACGCAAGGCAAAGAGAAGTACTTTGGGCATTCCTCACCAGGTCGTGGCACAGCTCGCCGTTTCTACCCTTTCTGCAGCGCCTTTGTTCTCGAGCAGTTTCCATGGTGCCTCTGCTTTGTCTGCAGACCTGTCTGCAGGCAGCACTCTTCTCGAACACGCTACACAAGATGATTTTACAAGGCAGTGCATCGCCTTGCTTGGCTGCGCTGCAAAGCTGTAGCACAGGCTGCTAGGCATCAGCCGCCACAAATATCTTGCAGGCTGTCTCACGGGCACATCTTTAGAAAGTATGGATTGATGTTTTTTAACTGAAGGGAGTGATATAGATGATGCTACCTGATAATTCAGCTCAGCCTTTCGCCAGTCATATTTGGCAAATTAAAAGAACAAGAGGAGGGCTCCTGTCTTGTTGCTGGCAATGTAGCGCTGCGGTAAAAAAAAAAAAAGGAAAAGCAATAGAAGGTGTACCAAGAAAGAGCAGCCATGCTGCTCGCTGCAGCACTCTGCAAATATTTTCATCTGACACGGGTGTCAAAGTAGATGACCTCTGTAGGTAACACAGCATTGCTCCCTTCACATAGAGACTGGCAAGGATAAGGTCAAGCTCATTTATCCTTTATCCAGCTGTTAATTCTCTGCTGACCATTCTGATACCAGAGCACTGACCCCCTGAAGTGCTTGGGCAAGCGACGGAGAGCCTCAGGGTCCTCCTGTCAGGTGCAAAGTCAGAAGGGCAGAGTAACCTGGCCCCTGTTTTTTGTGCCCAGGAATAATACCCCTTGAGAAACCCTGAGCTTTGAGGGGTAGAGGCTGTTCGGAGGATGTCGGTAGAGTGCCTGTGGCCCAATACTAGAAATACTTCAGCAAGAGCACTGGTTATATGAATCTTACAGGCTGTTCACCCAAAAAGAACTGGAGTGTAAAATCACTGCCCAAGTGAAAAAGCAGGCAAAAGGGCAAAGCTGTGCTAACAGGGGATTTTAACTCCCGGGCACAGCAGAGGGTACATTAAATGGTGGAAGTAAGGCTGGAGGTCTGTTAGCAGGCTGTGTACAGGAATGCATTTTAATCCAGGACCTGCACATATCAATAAGAAACAGAACAATATTAGAGTTGGTATCAAAGTATATAGAGAATACAACTGAGGACACAAGGGCAGCTTAGAAATAGAGATGTCCTAGTCACAAAAACTCAGTACTTTGAGCAGGAAAGAGGTTTTCTTCATTAAGGTGAAGCTTGTACTGTGTGCTGGGATAGAACAGGCTGCTCCCCAAAGCTGGACATGAAAATTAATGGTTTGAAGTCTTGGCAGAGATTTTCAAAGACGCCTAGAAAATTATAATGCTGAATTAAATAGGAATCAGTCATCCAAGTCTCTTAGGTGGTCCTGAAAAATCACAACCACTCTGCACTGCATCTAATTTTCAGTCTGATTTTTCCCCTCTGCTTCTCTTCACCCTCCTCTCCCAGCACCATCCCCAGCTCCCACTGGCACAGACGTCCGGCTGAAGCCTAAGCCAAGTAGCAGGGCTTTGAAACATGGCATTCGAGCAGCCTCGGTGGGGACAGGAGAGAGGATCATCCATCCCTGCTGAGGCCATTCCGAGCTGAATTTGTGGCAGCTGTTACACACCAGCCCACTGCTAGTTTTCTACCACTTTCCTCTCGCTTTTGGCCCATGGAGGTGGAAACACAAAGTCAGATTGGCAGCAAAAAAGCGGGCCGAGCCCCAGTGAAGTTAAGAATTGTGAGATCTATTTGGAATGCTGGGTTGATTTTTTTTCTTGGCTGATGTTAGCATCTCACATGCACGTACCATGCGCCTGACCTGTTTGTTTGGGCTACAGGTTCTGGGCTAGGCGTCGAGTCTGGCACAATGACGGGAGTGTATGTCCTTCAAGTTGAAGGATGCTTTGTGAAGGAGCATTAAAGGAAGGACAGCACATGCTGAGCACATCCTGCAGAGCAGGGCACGTGGCACAGAAGGTGGGACTCTAGAGAGGCAAGTCCCCAGCACGTGTGATCCTCTGCTGAAGCAAGGTCCCCAAAGAGCTTTAACTGATGTAGATGAATGTCATCCTTCCGTGCTCTCCTCAATTATTCTAAGCCGAGCGGGGCTGAATCACTACCTGCATCAGTATCGGTCCTCCTCTTCAAGCAGGGCACAGGCTGGCTGGGAAACCATGCCCAAAGTGCTGTCACTGTAAGAAAGGTGCAAAGGAGGAATTGAGAAAATTGGATCATTCTTTATAGATCTGTACTGTTTCCCCCTGTGTGTTGGGGCCTTGCGTTGGTCACCAGCAGCACACAGGCTGGTTTCCTGCTCCCCTCCTTGCTGCCAGGAGGCACTAGCTGGCTACCAGAGCTTGCTCTTTTTTACCTCGGACTGAGAAGTTTATTGCAACTACAGAAAAAAATGAGGACAGGGTCCCTTGGGGCTCTTCTGGGATGTCTCCATGCCCAAGGTTGAACCTCTGGATTATTTGTGGTGGGGAGAGAGATTTTTCCAGAGTCAGCCAGTGCTATGGGCCATATCAGTACAAGATCATAGGGAGCTTCTCTGCACTAGATTAACTTCCGAGGACTCCCTAGGAATTTTACTATGTCCTTGATTCTCCCTACCCGCCCCCAGGAACTCCACACTGGGAGTGGGCTGTACCTGAGCGCAGAGGTGAGGGAAGTCCTCCGCCTGGAAAAGGCTTGGGAGATAAGGACGGAGAAGAAAAGCCTCATTATTTTGGAGGTAAGTCGTAAAACAGACTTGCAAGAAAACAGGAGGGAAAACTAGCCCTGAATGGGAACAGGATCATTGGTGCTTTCTAAGATGGGAGTGGTGTCACAGGCTTCCCTTGGAGCCACCTTCCGACAGCACCTTTAAATACCCCAGGCTTCAGACTGAAACTTAGTCATGGCCAAAGCACTGCTGCCCTCTTGCCTGTGTCTTGGTTTTCCACCAATTCCCTCCGCTCCACCCTTCTCATTGACTAAGTATCCAATTCCCACCACCTACTACCAGCTATTACTGCTTCTCAGCCCTCCTTATCCTCCGGATCCATCCAGTCTATCCAATTGAGTGAAATAAACAGAACACATATGCTGATTATGGGAGAAATACACGCGGAGGGTGTGCCGGCTCTCCAAGCTGGCTGGAAGACATACATTTATTTATTTGTGGTTCTGACAAGAAGGGGCTGTGTTCTGCGTCGTCTTCTGTGCTGCACCTTCGCGCCTAGCAAGATGTGATAATAACCTGAAAAAATAAGTTTCCATTCAAAGGGAGATTTTATTCTCCCTCTGGTCCCTCGGGGCAGCTGGCAAACAGCCCTCTGAAAAACATCAGCCTGCAGCTGGATCCAGCTGACCATCCAGCTGCCAACATGTCAGCAAGGAAGGGATGTAGGGATATGAAGCTGGAGGTGGGGCTAAAGGTGTTGGCTGAATCCCGGCACAAACAAGACTAAGTAGTTTTCAAATTAATTAGCTGGTAGGAGTAATTTTAGCATCTCCCTAACGCAATAAAAATGATGGTGATGTTTGAGCCTGTGCTTCCAAAGGCCGATTTCAGCTGATAGCACTCAAAACCAGGATTGTTGATAAGATCACACAAACTGGAGCAGGCTCTCGAGCCTGGGGCAGGGTGGGAGTCCGAGTTTTGCAGAGGGATGCTTTTGATTAACAATTTTCTACACCTTTTGTTACAGAGCAAAAATATTTTTGGAAAGAAACTTGAATGAAGCAGCAGATCTCTGCTGAATAAGAGGATCACATTTTTTCATACACTAGCAGGCAGATCGCTATATAACTAGAGAGGTATTTTGGTGAGGATTTGTGACATGGCGCCACCCTTAAATGCGAGCGAGCACAGGTTTCCTTGGGCAGGCAGGCAGGGGTGTAGCCAGCTCCCGTGGCTAAAATCTAGAGATAAGTGAGTATAATTAACCATCAGAACCACTTGCCTAGGGATATAATGGCTTCATTTTAACTCGATGATTTCAAATCGTCTTTCTGACATGTATAAGGTGACTCCACCAGCTGTTTGGGCTTTACTATAGTAGTCGCCGAAGGAAATTGTATTCCTAGAAATTCCTGTCTTATGCTGGAGATCAGACTCTCTGATTATAGGGTCCCTCGTGGCCTTAAAATATCTGGATGTAGGCAGCTGGGAATAATTCTTCCCGCCTCATGTTCCACCCAGGTGAAGGCCAAAAGGCATTCACCCGTTTAAAACCCTGCATGCATTTCTGCACAATCAGATGGCGGTGGATGATGATAATTGCACCTGAAAATATCCAAGTTTGTCTAAAACCCTAAGCCACAGTTTTATTCCTGTATTTTGAAACTTAAAGAGCTGAACGGGAAGGTATAGCAAGGTGTCATAATTTAAAACAAAGCCCCGGTGGGTTCAGCCTGCTGCCAGGGGCTGCCCTGGCTGCGGCCACCCACTCACCGCTGGCCTGGGTCTGTGGGGAGACTGTGGGTGCACGCGTGGGAGAGGTTGGGGGGGGCTGTACGGTGGGTATG
>VYZV01044824.1:18121-29550 GCA_013401275.1 Pandion haliaetus | reverse complement strand
GAGGTGTTCTGATGTTTGGTTTTTTCCCTTCCTAATACCCTTGTGTTTTGTTTTTGATTTGATTTGTAGTAAATGAAATGGATTTTGTTTCTTCCCCAAGTTGAGCCTGTCTTTTGACCGTGACCATAAGTGGGGAGTGATCCCTCCCAGTCCTTGTCTTGACCCACAAGCCTGCCTTTATATTTTCTCCTCATCCCAATGTGGCCAGGCGCAGGGGTGGGGGGTGAGTGAGTGGCTTTGTGGTGCTTTGTTACCAGCTGGGCTGAACCCAAAACCACGACAATATCCAAGAGGATTTTCTTCTTAACTTGGCCACTAAATGTTGAAGAAATAGTACTTCTTACTGGTCAGTAAGTAAAAAAAAAAAAAAAAAAAAAAAAAAAAAAAATTAAAACAGAAATCCTCCCAGAAACACCCCACAACCTTTGTAAGTCTTTCTGTGCTAAATACTGATCAGTACATATGTGTCTTGGAAATGCAAATTGTTGCTCTTAATATGTCTAGTTTTGTTGCCTCCCAAGGTTAGACTGTTATAAAGTAATAGTAACATTTGCTGTGAAACACCAAAATGGTCATGGTGAATGTGCTGTGTCTGTATTAAAGTTTTATTATGAAGTATTTATTGTGAGGTTTTCTTTGTGCAGGATTTTAGGCTTTATATCAAGGTAACTTGCTGTGTGATGTTGCCTCGAAACCCTGATGAATGTGCTCTTCCCAGGTGTGTGTGTCCTGGTGAGGGTGTGGGTGGGAGGGAGGGCCTCTTCAGGCTCTCTTCCTCTGAGGAACTGCAACAGCCCCACCTGAATGGGTCACTGTACTCTGTTGTTATCATGCTACACTGTAGTGTATCACCTTACTGCTCTCTACAACTACCTGAAAGGAGGTTGTAGTGAGGTGGGTGCTGGTCTTTTCTGTCAGGTGGCTGGTGATAGGACGAGAGGAGATGGCCTCAAGTTGCAGCAGGGGAGGTTTAGATTGGATATTAGGAAAAATTTCTTTATTGAAAGGGTTGTCAGGCATTGGAACAGGCTGCCCAGGGAAGTGGTGGAGTCATCATCCCTGGAGGTATTCCAAAAGCATGTAGACAAGGCACTTCAGGACATGGTTTAGTGGGCATGGTTGATGGTTGGACTCAATCTTGAAGGTCTTTTCCAACCTAAATGATTCTATGTGATGTCACTACATTGTGTGGTAAGTGAAAAGGCTGACATTATAGTAACACAGAAGTAATTTTGCTATCTGAACTTACACTTAGGCATCAGTCTTGAGCTACAGTCACTGAGAATATGCCCCTTGAGTGGTAAATATGCTCTGCTGGTGATCAGAGAACTTAGCTGGGCCTCCTGTCCTCCTGCTGGTGTGTATTTGTGTCGAGAAATCTCTTCTACATTTATAAACAGTAACTGGTAAATGGGATTTAGACATCTCCTAGTTAACTTTCAATAAAGAACTGACTAACAGAGTGGAGAAAATACTTGACTGAACACAGTATGTTCTGTGCTGATGGCCATCCTTTCTTTCTCTTTTATCCTTCAAGTGCCTTATTGTCCTTACTAGGATGGTGAGTAAGCTGGGAACTTAGAAACAACTGTCATATCTAGCAGGATGTAGACTTCAAGATGTAACTGTATTCTGTACTTGTAATTTATATTCTTCAAAAAATAAAAAATATTTAAGTAAAGGCATGGGGGGTTGAGCTAGAAATTGCTATTCATTACCCTGTGGAGGTTTATGAACTTGGGTGGGGAAAACAGGCTGTATTCAGAATCTGTTGTTGATGCACACACATTTTTAGAGCAATGCAAGTGGGCAACTGGCTGAAACAATCTGATAAATTTTATGTCTGAAAGCTGGGCCTTACTCACTGAAAGTGTCAGGAGTAATACTGTACAGAAAATGGGTTAAAAGTGCAGTGCTGCAGGTTTTCAGAACTGAGAATGTATTGAGGTGAATTTTTTCTTTCAATTTGGCAAAAATTACTTCTGATCATAATTTTAATGTATTGTGATTAAGTAATGCAGAGTGCTTGATGTCTTGATGTTCTTCTGATAATTGGTTGAACATGCAAACTAGGCTAGTGGCTGCTAAACCTGCAATGGAGAGGCAGCAGCAGTATGGCAGCTTTGCTAACGAGATTATGGCAGTAATGTCAGAGTTGCGTTTCACTCTCCACCTGCCTCAGAACACAAAATTGCAACCCTGAGAGCTGAAGTGTTTGCAAAAGTCACTTTGGGGAATACTGTTTAAATATGTGCTCTCTGTAAGTTATCTAATAATATCCTAGGATAATATTTGTATCTGTTTTCCCTTGTTCTGTGCCATAACTGCTGGTATCAATTACGTGCAACTGCTCTGCATTTGTAGATTCAATCAAGTTAAAGCTCTGGTCAAGTTGTACATCACATCTGAGAGTCCCAACAGGAAGAAAAATGGACTGTTTGTGCTGTGGGACTGCGTAGTACTTACAGAACAATTATTTGTTGTCTCTGCTTGTACAGTTTCGGGTTGGGTTTTGTCTGTTTTGTTTTGGCTGTCTAGTCTTGAGGTGTTTTGATTTATCTGCAGAAGTTGATTGTTCCTATGGAGTATTAAGAGTAAGTATGTAATGGGGCAGTTACTTGAGACTTCCTATATTAAAGGAATCTTTGTTTATGCAACAAGGATTCATTCATCAACCCTGCCCTGCAAAACATTTTGGACAAGTGTTTGCCTTGTTAACTCTTTGTATTCAGTTCTGCTGGTGTATATAAAATGACAGCTACAGGAGTTTAAGTTGCTGACCTGTCCCTTTCAGGTGTTCTCATTCAATAATATTTTGACCATTGATAACCAAGGCGAGTTTCCACAAGTTGCATGCTGTCTTTGGCATTAAAGTTGTGCTTGCTGAAAACTGGCAACAAGTTTTGTGAAATGCATCCCTTTCTTAACTTGAGTTTTATTTATAAGTTGCTTTATTTATTAAGGTAATCTGGGTGTTTTAAGATGAGAGGCCAAGGGGCCTCTGTCCTCCTGTGGAGCTTACACATCTCCTTCCATGAAGTGGCTGGTTCCTGTGTGCTGAACTGCTAGTGCTGAGGTCCAAGCTGGTAATGGCATAACTGTCATCCTGTTCTTCATTGCTTTTAAATATTTATACTACTTTAGGCATCCAGTTAGGTTTGCTGAAATCCTTGCATCACATATTATGTTCACTATTGCTTGTTCTAAATGTGTTAAAGATCATGAATTAAATAAAAATGGTACATGTATTTCACAACAGACTAAACTGGAGAAATGTTTGATCCCTCTAGTGATTGCTCTTTGCAAGGTGAGTTAAACATATGTATGAATATATTCATGCGACTGTCTCATGAGGCGCATGACTTTGTGTGGGGTCTGTATGTGAGACAGAGTTACATGAAGGAATGGTGTGTGACCTAAAGTCCTGGCAATTTTGCGGAGGATATGAGAGGTCTTGACATGAGTTTTATGTCCTGTTAGAGAACTTTCATCTCATGGGACCTTTCCAAACATCCAGTGGATGGCATGTATTTCAAGCATTCAAACTGGCTGGATTCAAGCTAGTGAAACAGTGCTTTGAATACCTATATCGTTTATGTTGGGTCTAATGGTGAAGTACTGCTTTATGAGTTTACCTCTGAAAAGACTGAGGGTGTCCAGACATAATTCTTCTGCAGTCTTTCTAAATGTTGCAGTTCTTTTTTTTTTTTTTTTTTTTTTAAGAAAAAAATGTAATCCTAGATTACTTACTTACCTTTATCTGTATAGTCAGAAAATATCAAACTGAGGGCAGTTACCTATTTACAACTCCTATGCACCACTAGAAATAGCATGCACCCAAAATCTTTGCTTTAAAACAAAACACCCTCCCCCACCCCCCGCAGCCTGCAACTCCAAGAGTAGAAAGTAAACTTTGCAGTTAATTCTGGACTAGGGTGTTTTGTATATGATCTAAGCTAGTAACTGGCTGTTAGATCATGTGACCAGAACTCTCCAGAAGTATCCTTTTACGCTATTTTAGTGTGCTGCAGCTATATGAATCCTCTGAGACATTTTTGTTTATTATCTTTCTGAAATCTTGCTTTCCCTCCTCCCCCTGGTGTGGAATGACTGCCAGTACTTGGTCATCTGTGACCCTCAGCTGCTGCTGCTGCTCGCAGGAATGCGTGTTTCGTTCCAGCGGCAGTGGACGACTGAGGCTGCGGTTCCCTCTGATGTGTATGTACTGTGTGTGTACGTGTGGGTGGTGCAGGAGCTGGCAGGGAAAGGGGCAGGACTTGGTCATGAGTAGAACTCTCTTGTGACTGCGCAAGAGCTTTCTGGGAACTTGAACTTGCTCAGGCTGGATGCTAATATCCTGGCCTGGATTCAAGACAACATTTTAGTTCTTGCCAAGAGCAGGAGCTGGTCAGGGCATGGAAGCCAAAGCCTGTTGGTTTGCCTGGGATAGCAGACAGAGGTGTCACATGCTGCATGTACATCTCTTGTAACACTGTAAACTTTGAGAATTTTTACATCCAGGTCATGTCACTAATAATTTAGTCTTAGATTTCCTACAGAGAGCTTCTTGTATCTGAACCTGCACTTCAATGAGACCATTTCTGAGAATTATTTCTGTAACAATCGGAGATTTGTACTGGAAATGCTTTACCTTGAATCACTGCTGCTTCATTGTTGTCTTGGTATGCATTCTCGGGCTGGCTTGTATTTGACAAGGTGGATGTTCCAAGCAATTTTAGGACTTCTTGATATGGACAGTGTTGGAGTATAACTGAAAACCAGAAAATAGGGCTGACACCCCTCCTGGTCAGAATTTTTCAAACTTTGGTCCCTTATCAGGGACCAGGAGCACACATGATTTTTTTTCAGGTGAAAATAATTGATGAAAAGATGCCATTGCAGTCCTATTTTTACCCATCCTGCCCCATCCCAAGCAAGTACCTTTTAGCAGAACCTTCTACAGACTTTACTGAGAGCAAGAATGGGCTGTTCCTGGGGATTGTAATGTGCTGGAAGCAGTGGGTAATAGACAGTCTCCCTGCTGGGTCAAAATCTTGCATGAGCAAAGTGCAATTCCAAGGCTGAAAGTTTGAATACCCTGTTTGAGTTGCCAGATCAAATTTTCTTGTGTATCTGTTTGCAAACAGCCATATGATCTTTGGAATGTCTTTAGAGCAAGAGCTCATGTTCTTTCTATTTGGGCACTCATTGTCTCATTTGCGTTACAGGAATACTAAGCTGTTATGTGTGTCATCTCACCATTAAAGGGGAAAATTTATGTTTGGTGAACCTTTGCTTTGTATTAATCATCACAATGGATCACTTGCTGAAACAAACAAAACAACAAACTTGATTTCCAGTAATTCTGTTATGGCAATTATGAAGTTCTAACGATGCAGTTAGAGAAAATTACTTATTCATAAAAAAGGGGGCAAGAACAACAGAGGATCTGAAGTTTCTGTGGCATTAAATGCAAAAGGGGGAAGCCTTACGATTCTCATAAAGAGGGTTGGGTAAGTCAGAGCAAGTAATGAGCAAGAAGAGTTGGGTATAAATACTTAGAAGTAAAAGTACCTCTGCAAAACTTCTGTAGGCTCCAGTGGCTGCTAGCTCCCCTTTGGCTTCTTCAGCTTGAAGAAGAAAATCAATATGTAGTAAAGCAAATGTGTATGAAATCTATATGAAAGCATTTTGTCTGACATTTTTGGGTGTGTTCTTAAGATTTGGTAAGTCAATGGGCAGGCACTGTAGAAAATTGATTGATACTCTGTTATAATATGAACTTACTTACTCAGCATGGCCTAATGAGTGATAACCTGTTATCACTCACATTAATACTGCTTCTGGCAGGTAATTTATTTTGCTCCTAGCCTCGGCACCTATGTCTGAACTATGCTACTGTAGCTGTAGGTTAAAGGCCTTAACTTCTGAAGTTGTTTGACCTTGGTCTTATCTTCCTGAGGACTCTGTAAGAGCACTGCACTTGGAGGGCTGGGGAATGTCTTGTGGGGCAGGGGTGGAGGGGGTCTGGCTCTTACTGTGTGCTTCTGACAATGTCTCTGGACACTTTGGGTTATCTGTTTATGGTAGCAGATGCATCCAGCAAGACATGAGGTGACACAGCTGACCAGGCAGCCCGAGTGTTGTGTAGTGCCATATTCCCTTGTAAATTGTTCAGGGTTTCACAGCTCGGGCAGCTAAGGCCCCCTTGCTGGCTGGGCTTGGTTCTGCAGCTTTCTAGTCTTCTTTTTCAGGTGGCAAATATATCAATGGATATAAAAGCATAAGGAGTCCCTGTCAAGGTTTTGTGTTATTGGCTGCATTTGATGAAACCGGGGTCTCCTTTGTCTGGAAAGGTATTTTAAGAAATACCAGAGAGCCTGAAAGGGTACTTTAGAACGCAATATAGAGGTGGGGTGCAGACCTTTGCACCTACAACTGTGCTGGTTGGGGTGGTAGAAAGTTCTGGTTATCTGCAATGTGATCTGACACAGCCTTCACTGCAACTAAGCATAGTTTGGTATTCTCTGTCAGCCTGCTTGTTGCAGTACCCATTTTGGAGGGGTGCATCTAAACCTAGACCTTTACCTGGAGTTAGCTTCCACAAACATGAAAGGTAGTTGGCTTGCCTCTTTTAAGTTTTGTTAATCTAAAATGATTTAAACCTCTTGGAGGATCTGTCCTTTGAGGCATTTTGAAGTTGAGGAGGTAGCCAACCTCTACTCCTTCTGTTGTCTCATTGAGCTTTAATTTGACTTGTGCCTGCAGGAGCTTTTGACGGTGAGTTTTGCTGGTGCATCACCAACATGTAGCAATAATACAGCCTACACATCTCTTCCCCATAACAGTTTTCTCTGAAAGTATGGGTGTATTGCATCTGTGTTTTTTTTTTTTTTTAACTTTTTCTTTTTATCAAGGATTTGCAGAGTTAGTGTAGAGATTCATTTCACTTGTAGAAAATTGCTGAGCAACAGCATCATGGGGTTTTTTTTTTGAGATTAGTAATAGAATGTCCTGATGACTCTGCTAATTATGATCTATCAATTTGAAATACTAGAAATGCCATGTACTGTAAAACAAGCTCTAAGTCAACTCCTCAGCTTCCTACAATTCTATTGCTGTGACAAACCCCAGAAACTAAAACAATTACCTATCTAGTCCTGCTGCTATTTAACAAGGAATTGAGGAGGTTGGTCACCTTAGCTACAGCTTAAAATCCCTTACTAAGCTGTGTTGCTTCTGCAAAAGTCACAAAATCAGCATTCACTTAAAGGCAGCAAATTTCGGGGCTGCATAAAGAACATGTTATTAATCCTTTTTAGTTAAGTTCTGTTTCTGGAATACACTGCCAATGATTATTTAGAATAAGTGATGTGAGCTTATGTTGCAAAACACCTTTTGTAAGAGGCTGGAGAGATAGTAGTATATCAATACTAATTTTATCTTGCATTTTAATCAGCTGGATTTCAAATGGAATTTCTAAGGCTTGTATGTACCTGAAGAATTAATTTGTAAGTGCACAGAGTGGCTCATTGTTGCAGAATATGTTGTCTCTTTGTTAAACAATTCCCAAGAGAAATTATTTTGTAATAATAAATGTTCTGAAGCTGGCTATTTAAAACAACAGCTCAGCTGTAGGCTATACACTGTTGTAAAAAAGGCTATATCAAGTCTTAGTCAAAAGAGTGTAATGCTTTTTGTTGAAAGATAAAGGAAGGTTTACTTGATGTCTGTGTTTTGCTTTGGTAATATGTATTTTTAAAGATCTAATAGGAAGCATATGTACCAAAGACTTTATACTTAATGGAGACATTACAGCGAACCCACTAGACTTACTTTTCTAGTGAAGTGGCTAGAGTAGCATACAATGATACACTTATCTGGAAGAGAAAAATTGGAAAATACTGGCTTAGGGTACATTCTAAAGAGACTTTTTTTTCATATTGTAGAAAGTTGATAAGATTAGAGCAGGAAAAGTTAAGGTATTGTGAAATCAAACACAATAAAAATTTCTTACTGTAAATGTGTGATTTCTTCAATCTTTGTCTTAAACTCTTAATATCTGTAGTTGTCATAATGACTGTAGCTGTCAAAATAATCCTGACCTAAATGTAATTACAGAGATAGATGTGTTTTCAGAAGTGCACTTTAATAGAGGAGTGAAAAATTAAATCTTCCCATTTAGAGATGACACAAATATGTATTTTTGGTCCCTGTTTGTAGGAAGATGAAATTATGTATGGCAGAACACTTACCATGGTAACATAGATTATGATAGCTGAGCCATTGACTTTTTTTTGCTTAAGATCCAGTGGAAGCCATGGAATAACTATAAAACAGGATGTTTCTATTGCATTTTTAATTATCTTAATGACTACATATTTCACTCAAAGCCCATTTAATGTGTAATTAAAATAATTTTTATACAATTTTAACTATCAAATCTAGAAGAACATAAATATGCATATAGAAATCAGTAGGCATTTGGAGAAATCCTTCTAACATGTAAGTACTGAATAATGGTTTGCATGGGGCATTTTGAGTCAGTTCTATATACCTCCTGTAGATGGAAAACCTGTACAAACCTAACTGGGGATATAATGTAGTCCTTGATTGTAATAAATGTCTCTTGAGGATTACATTCCGCCCAAAGTGAAAGCAGTCTTGCATCTAGATTTACATTACTTATATTAAACTAGTCGTTAGTCTGAAGACTTTTTCCCTTCCACTGTGAGGCTGTAAAACTGATGTGAAAATTTTACACTGGTGACCAGAACAGCTGGAAGAGAGGAATTTGGGAAAGATGGGAATCTTCTCTCCTTTTTTTGAAGCCTAAATGAAATGTTGCAGGTTGCATGTGAGGTTAATTTTTGTCTTGGTTTAGGCAGGTTGAATGTGTTAAGCTTTTTATTTGTCTGTGTTGCCCACAACAGAGGATACAAAAAATGTAGCTTTTTAAAGGGCAGATCAGCATCTATGGCAATTTAAAAAAAGGTCAAGAAGTCTGTTTCAATTTTCTGAGATGAGGTGTCATCAGTTGTGAGTCCTTGCCTGATGAAAACTCATGTCTTGCCTCCTTGAAGAAGGAACATTCAGTAATCCTGTTTTACGTGACAACTGATCTGCTCAGCTGGCATCAAGCTGCTGCTCCAAAGAGAACAGTGAGCTAGGTGTCAAAGCCAGCTCTGAAATGTGGTGGAGAGCAGCAAGTGTGTCATCTGCTACCCCAAATGCAAGCTCCACAGAGTTGCGTTGTCTTGGTTCATTTCACTTTAAAACTGCACTGATGAAAGACCAATTAGTGTTACTTTGAACATGGGGGGGGAGGGGGGAATTAATTAAACAAACAAACAAAACAAAACCAAACAAAAAAACCCAACACGTTTGTTGCTACCAGAACCCACTATTGGACTGTGTTACCAGACAAAAATACTATTGAATACTGGTTACTGGTGTACATGATTTGACAAGACAAATACTTCACTTCTGATTCCAAATTTATATTATTGGGGTAACTCATGAGGAATCTGGACACCAGTACACATGGGAAATGGTTGTGTTTACCCAGATGCATGGACTTTAGAAGAAAAGTTGTATAACTCAACTAGCCAAATATTTGAACAGTGTACACATTTCAGATGTCCTGTGTATAAATGTGCTTGTGTATCATAGACTGTCTTCTGTGCTTTCCTCAGGCTTTTAACTGCCCTTGCAAAAGAAGGACTATAGTTAAACAGCTGTGTTGCATAAAGAACCCTTTAGACACCTGTGTAAGATTACCTTGTTCATGTGTTTGGGTGGTCTCTGAAGAGAGAACTCAGTGGGAAAAAAACCCACTGCCTTCAGCTACTGATCTGCAGAATTACTGTATTTGGCCCTAAGTGCTTTTCAATTTAATTTGGTTTGTATTTCTGAAGCTTTTTCATATATTGGGTATCCTTATGGGAAGAGAAGTCTTCACTTACTGCAGCTTTGCCAGAGCCAGCAAAGGTTGAACCTATTAAACCTATGTGAGAAGACAGCTCAGATAATAAGATCTTGAAATTGGTGGCCGTTCTTCGTTGTTGTTTCTTTTTTAATCTTATGAGAGGTTGAATTTACAGCTATTGGAGATCAGATCTTGACTTTGCATCTCTGCAAAAACTTGTCAGGTAGCCTGCTGTTTTCTCATGCTGAGAAAAATTGCTATAGCTGAGCTAAGAATATAGTTTTTGCTTTCAAACCTCTGCTTCTTGGCTGTGCAGTTTCCTGAGCGTGCCAGTTTGTATCCTTCTCACCTCTGGAAGTTGCCCTGGTGTATTATCAACTGTTTGCAGGCACAGTTGTAGTGGAAGCGTGGTTAACTTTCATGTGCCACTTGTGAGATGGAAATATAAGATTAAAAAAAATTCAGCTCTTTGTCCTGGTATCATATGCAGTAATGCTTAAATAACTGAGATACAGGAGTAGTTTTACACTGGTAATTTATAGTTTTTATAATAAAACTAAGGGAAAACTAAATATGCAGCTTCCAAAAAGTCTAGCCCTGTTTTTATATTGGTTGCCCTGCAGGAATGTTGCTTATTCTGCAGCTTTTTTGTATTTGCTAGACATACTGTGCTATTTGCTATGTTGTTTGATGATTACAAAAACTGAATGTTTAACTACTCTTAAAAAATAAAATCCAACAGTGATTGAGAATTTGGGTGGAGAGTCCCAAGCAATATTATTTTGAATGACTGATCTCCCCCACAGAGGAAGAAACAAATGCTTGGCTGAATGGGCCTTAAAACCAAACATGACTGTGTCAGCTCTTCAGCTTCATGTTTTGAGTGACTGTGGTTGTCTGTTATATTTACCACATATGTTAGGACAGTGCTAGTGGTTGTTATGTAAATGTTTCCAGAGGATAAACTTTATTTAACTGAAGATACTTCCAGTAATAATCTTGTTTCCTTGGAAGTGTCTGGCTGGCTGGTTTTTATAGGCTGGCTCTTAAATGGCTTATCAGATAAATCAAAACAAGTTTTGAAAAATGCACTTGAACTGTAGGCCATGCCTTTATACATGATTCCCCTCTTTCAGTCAGAATATGAGCAAAGCATCTGATCAAAGCACATTCATCTTGAAGTATTCAATATTGTGAAAGGTTAAATATAAAATTTCTGAAAGGGAATTATTATCAACTAGTAAGAATTGCTGAGAGAATGGAGCATATCAGTAACTCTTGACCTTACTCTAATGGGAATCTATGGGAACAAGAGTCTCTAGACCCACTTACTGTGGGAAACAGTTTACTTGGGAGTTTTTTCTCTTTATTAGACAGACACCTAAGAATTCATTTCAGACAGTGTTTTTTCTGTACAGATTCTCTTAAGACTTGAGAGATGAACTCATGTTGCAACTTGAATGTAAGTCACATAATTCTGGCAGCTCCTAAAGCAATTCTG
>VYZV01044823.1:96349-110222 GCA_013401275.1 Pandion haliaetus | reverse complement strand
TTTTTTTTTTTTTTTTTTTTTTTTAACATGATGTGCTTTCATAGCTTTCCTTGCTGGTATTACTCTGGCAATAAATGAATGTGCAGAGAGATTTCTTTGATGCTTCCCGTCACCTTGGCTTCCCCATTACAGTATAGGTGTTCAGTTAATGATGGGACTGAAGGCTTTGCTGAGCTACAGTGAGAATAACTGACTTCACCTTATAAAAAACTTAGGTTAATTACTTGACCCTGTCTGATTTTCTCATTTTCTAGAACTCATTTTCCAGTTAGAAACTGAATGGTGATCTGGTAATCCCCTCTTTGTTTCAGTATCTATAGCCTCACATCATATAACCCACAGCTTTGCACACTTTAAACTAAATCTAAGATTTTTATGGACATATTAAAAATAGCTAGAAAAACAATTCTTGAGCTTTCAGTCAAAAGTTATGTGAAGAAGTCTAATGTACCAAGACATAACTCTTCCCTCCAAAACTAAAAAATTAATACATTTTAAATTCTACAGTTAAAAGATGCCCCTTTTTCCTAAGTGAAACAGACTAATGAGACAGCTTCAACTATAGAAAAAAGAAACAAATTATTAATAATTTATATGAAATAGATTTGAACCAATCTTGTGAACACATGTTGCAATGAGAAACAAAGTGCACAAAAGATGTTTTGGGGAAAGAATAAAGGACTGAATACAATCTATTCGAACAGTTACATAGCTATTTAACAAATATTTATTGTCAATTTCTCTTACAGTAATTTGATCTACAGAAAATGATTTCTTGCAAATTCCACTGATAAAAGTATCTGTAAATGTGGACACCTAACACCTAGAAAACATAAATACCATGTAAGTTATAAAGCTAAATAAAACATTACTTTTAAATAACAGTAGTAGTAATAATAACAATAAACAATAAACAACAACAACAATAATAATAAATTTACTCATATTGAAGCCAGCATTCAGGTACTTTAGGTTTTTTTCTCCAATACTTAAGTTACTGTTGCTTCTACAAATGCAAAGTAATAGTAAAATCCTGTGTGGCCTCTATTTTTGGACAGGAAATATATCATCCCTTTCACAAGTGGAATGAAAGTGATTTTTGTGAGGACTGTCATTTTGAGCCTGTCACAAGGGAGGCCTAACTGAAATCAGTGATCAAATAAGTAAAAATTTCACCACATCTGCCCTACTCTTAAATTATTTAATGACACTGGTATGCACTGAGGAAGAAACTGAGCACTGGGGGAGACTTACCCAAAAGGTTTGGCCTACATCTGCCCTGCTCTAATGGTTTACATATGCACCGAAAAGAAACACAAATGAATTCTTAACAACTTTACATCCTTGTAAAACATTTGTGGTGAGAAGCCGGAAGGTGATGGTCACCCAGGTAACAACTGCTAATTGGCTTTAAATATAAGGAAAATCAATAAGATTGGCCTGGGGTGGCATGGCTACTGAGGCCACTGACAGCTTAGGCTGATCCTATAAATCGGAAAGCAATAAATAGTTAAAACAATTGCCCTGCAGGAAGGCATGCAGCATCGTGCAGCAGGATGAGCCCAATGTGGAACATCTACAACGCAAAGAAAAGTTTCCATAGTTTAACATTAACAGATACTAAGGGATTTACTAAACAAAATGCTAAAAAGTAACCTGCTGTAAAATGCTAAAAATGAACATGCATCTAATTACATTTCTTCTCAAAATGCCTTAGAGCATCTGAGGAAAGAAAAAAAGGTGAGGTGAATCAAAAAAGTAGAGTGAACAATGGCAACACGAATTTTAGCCCAAGAATATCAGAACAAATGCTGGCTTTAACCGAAATGCTGCAGAAGTTTCATAATGCCCATGAGAAGTAAACAGAAAAACCCAGTCACTTAGCATAGAACTTCTCAGCACCAGAAGAATAGAGGGAATGAGCCCAAATGAGATATGTAGTACCAGAGAACATGAGATATTTAGGATCCTCCTCTCCCCCACCAAACTTAGTCAGACCTCATATACTATTCCATAAGCTATCTGACACAGAAGCTAGAATCAGTATGCCTGAACCACAAAAGGTTATATTCTCAGCAGTTCCTGTTTTCATTGTGTAATTAAACGCGCTGCACCCAGCTGTAGTTTTATTCTTCTAGAAGTACAGACTAAGAGAGGGTTTAAACAGCATATAATGTATTATACTGGGTGAATAATTCTGCCTCTCTTGAAATTATACTTTTCTGTAGAATCTCTCTCTTCCACAGTTTGATTCACATATACACATTGCATGGCTACTATAGTAAAGTTACTACTAGGCTTCCAAAAGCAGTGTCTATAGAGAGTTCTGTGGGTATAGTATCGTGGATTTCCTAGCTGGTGCTGCAGCCTAATTAATAGTCTACTTAATAGTTATGCAAATAAGAAGAAACCTAGTCTATTCTCTTAGATAATTACTCTTTTCTCACATCTCATTTCTGAGTATTCAGCTACACAATTTTCTTATAACAAGTTGAAATACAGATCTTAAACATCCCCTCAACTCCTGTCAGATTAACAATAATAGGTCTGCTAAGGTCTGTTAAGGGAAACCTAGATGGATCCTCTTCACAGGATTTTCAGGAAGAAATTACACTCCCTTGATGAAAAACAGGCAGCCAAACACTTCAAACTCCAATCAAGAGATCTTTCTTGTCCCGGAATTAAATTTTGGTTTTAGATAAAGACCACAGAATCATGGAATGATTTGGGTTGGATGGGACCTTTAAAGATCATCTAGTGATACATTTTTCCTACACTATTCAGAACTGTCATATAGTTAGCAGAACTTACAGCTAAACCCCAGCTTCCCAGTTTATCATCACTGGAGGAAAACCTGTACTGGTATTGGCTAGGATAGAGTTAAATTTCTTCATAGTAGGTGGTATGGGGCTATGTTTTGGATTTGTGCTGAAAACAGTGTTGCTAACAGAGGGGTGTTTTCGTTACTGCTGAGCAGTGCTTACACAGAGCGAGGCCTTTTCTTGCTTCTCACCCCACCCCACCTGCGAGAAGGCTGGGGAGGCACAAGGAGTTTGGAGGGGATACAGCTGGGAGAGCTGACCCCAGCTGACCCAAGGGATACCCCAGTCCATGTGACATCATGCTCAGCATATAAAGCTGGAGGAAGAAGAAGGAAGGGGGGGACGTTTGGAGTGATGGCATTTGTCTTCCCAAGTAACGGTTTTGTGTGATGGAGCCCTGCTTTCCTGGAGATGGCTGAACTGCCTGCTCATGGGAAGTGGTGAATGAATTCCTTGTTTTGCTTTGCTTGTGTATGTGGCTTTTGCTTTCTCTATTAAACTGTCTTTATCTCAGCCCCTGATTTTTCTCACTTTTCCCCTCTGCTCCTCTCCCCCATCCCACTGAGGGGGAATAAGCAAGTGGCTGTGTGGGGCTGAGCTGCCTGCCACAGTTAAACCACAACAAAACTACTTTCCATTGTTTACTTAATTATATTTGGGAATGACCATTGACTACTATTAAGTTGCTCAGTCAACACCTGTAGATCAGAAGCAGAAACCTGGGATCTGCCCATGTCAAACATAATTCATAAACATATTTTACTTTCTCTTGGAGAAGCAGATGGTATAATTTGCTTGCACATAAAAAAATCCTTCCTTAGAGTTAAATTAGATGCTTGATCATTTGCTTAGACTTCTAAATTTCATTTGCATATACAAACATAAATTATCTAGTTAATGACTATACTTCCACCTACATTCACCCATAATTCTAGCGGGGAATACAACAGGGAAAAGCAGGATGTACCAATGACTACAATTCAGCATTAAGTATGTGCTCCTGTCCCATTAGTTTCATGTGTTTAACAGGATGTACTGAATCAAGGACCAGTCCATACCCTGTGCAGAACAGGCCGTACGTAACTACTAAGAACATAGATTGTGATAATGCTCAAGTTCTGATTTAGGACCCCAAGCCACTAAGCAAAGATAGACAGACACAGAACTGCTTCTAGTCAAATTGCTTAATCAATGTTAATACATATTTATGTATTCCCATCAAAATAATTTGAACTAACCATCTATACATATGCTTACAGAATCACAGTATAAATAGATACTGTCAGTACTGAGACAAGTGACTCATGAAGAAGTAATTCAAAATTGTATGTTTTCAATTATATCCATTATCCTTTCAAAAGACAAAAAACTGCAAATACTATTGCATAGAATTATGAGCTTTCAAGATCTGGATTCTTTTCAATTAAGGAAGAAAACATTACTATTCTTCCCACAACTCCAGCAAAAATAAGTAAAAGGGAAAAATGAAAAAGATAAGAATTTGCAGTTAAGAAAAGAAAAAAAACCTGTAGAGAATAATCTGAATATCTTCAGGTTTGTCTGAATGAATACCTACTTCAAAAGAGATAAATAAAGTAGATGAAGCGTACATGAAATAGAAAAGCAAAGAAACATTCTAGAAAGTAATGAAAAAGGTAAGAATGTCCTGGTTTCATCTGGGATAGAGTTAATTGTCTTCCTAGTAGCTGGCACAGTGCTATGACTTGGATTCAGTATGAGAAGAATGTTGATAACACACTGATGTTTTCAGTTGTTGCTAAGTGGTGTTTAGACTAAGTCAAGGATTCTTCAGCTTCTCATGCCCAGCCAGCAAGAAGGCTGGAGGGGCACAAGAAGTTGGGCGGGGACACAGCCAGGGCAGCTGACCCAAACTGGCCAACGGGGTATTCCACGCCATGTGACATCATGCCCAGTATATAAACTGAGGGGAGTTGGCCAGGGAGGGTGGATCGCTGCTTGGGAACTAACTGGGCATTGGTTGGTGTGCAGTTGCATTGTGTATCACTTGTTTTGTATATTCCAATCTTTGTATTATTATCATTATCATCATCATCATCATTATTTTCTTCCTTTCTGTTCTATTAAACTGTTCTTATCTCAACCCACGAACTTTACTTTTTTTTCCAATTCTCTCCCCCTTCCCACTGGGTGGGGGGAAGTAAGCGAGCAGCTGTGTGGTGCTTAGTTGCTGGCTGGGATTAAACCATGACAAAGAATTACCAGCTAAACAACCCCCCAAACCACACAACAGAATCAAACTTTCAAAAGAGAAAGTTAAATAGGAAAAGGTCTTCTTGCTAAATAAATATAAAGAACAGTGAATGAAAAAGAATAGAGGACCAATAATAATTTGAACCAATACAGTCTTCAGGTACTGATCAAAACTGAACATAGTCTAGAGATTCGGTCTCAAAACTAAAATAATAGTTAGCTACAAAATATATATCGATAAAGTGATTCTAAATCTACACAGTAAGATAAATTTGTTACTGGATAGGGAATAATTAGTGTCACAATTCTTAAGAACAGAAAGTTTGATCTGGATTCCTGTGTACAACTGGTCACTCATGTTGAAACTGGAGCAGCAAGAGTCAAGACCTTTTAAGATACTCATGGAAACATGGAAACTATTATGAAAAGGGAAAGTGAAAAGTTGTATTACAGGTCTCTCAAAACAAATGTTATGATGAACATTAGGAAGAATGAACCTTTAAAGTTTAGAAACAATGTATACAGGACAAACAAGCACAAACTGATAATAAATTCAGCTTGAAAAACAAATGATTTTTAGCTATCGGAGAAGGAAAGTCAATTCCAGCTTTATGTTCCCCTACACCAAGTTAACAGACTATAGGAATTTGTTTTGAGTATGAAAATAAATGAGGACTACTCCACATGAACCTAAAATTATCAATACAAACCCCCCAATCCAACAAATTGTAATGTTAAACAGTATTTTTTGAGAAGTTATGCTGCCTTTGATTATAGAATGACTCAAAATTTTTGAGGTATGCTCAGAACCGAGAAGGTAGAGTTCCACCTAAAATTGAAGACAAAAGCTTTAATCTTCAAATAAAGTAGGCTAAGGTGATAAAGCCTGAGGATAATATTACAATTAAGTTGAAAATAATAATGGAAAAATGTTTCCAAGAATATTTAGTTGAGTTTTGCTGAAATATTTCAGAATTTATTTGATTCGGATGAAGCTAGAACATCTTAACATCAAAATTAAATGAAATGGTATACCTGACTTTATTAAACTCTTTAAATTTATTTCAGCATTTTCATGAGATAATTTCTTTTTTTTTTTTCCTGCACTGCTGTTCATTATTCCATTTACTTGCTTAATGAAAAAACCAATTTGTTAATGATCATAACCTGCTTCCTACTCACTCCACAAGCTTCCTTCTTTCTTTCACTAAGAAAGAAAAATAATTCCATTCATAAAAATCAATAAAATGTACTTGCAACTTTCAGACCATTCTCCTTTGGGAAAGCGGAATTGTAAAATTGCCACTTTGGGGGTTTATTTTTAAAGGGAAAAGAAAGTTTCTTTTGAAACGCTTTAGCTGAAGTCCTGAAATACAGAAGACATTCTGCTGAATCAGAAGTGTACACAAAAGGAATACAGCAGAGATGAAAAAAAGATGCAGTGTACATTCCCGTTTGCTTCCTACCAAACCCAGACCTGCCACCTACAGTCTGAGGAAGCAAAGCGCTCTGTCTTCCTACCATAACTGTGCTTGCAATGCAGAACAAATAAACCCCTACTAAGGGAACCAGGTCCACAGAGGAGCTGCAATGCACCGAAAAATGAAACTTAATTCGGAAAGAAGGGGCTTGCACACTTACAACAAATAATTTATAATATTCTTTGCTTTCTGCTGTTTCATTATTTTTCATTTTCCAGTGTTAAAGACTGTATCTTCACTCAAGACCAGATGGAAAATTTTTCAACATTGAAAGGCTAAGACTACTGAGGAAAATCCAATCTGATTTGAAACAAGATTTCAGTTTAAAAATATTCATAGGCTGAAAATCCTTATTTTCCTTAAAGCTCACAAGTTGGAAAGACACTGCCAGCAAATGCTTATACTGAATATCATTTACTTCAGAAGTGAGGGATAGAGTAATGGTTGAGAGAGCAGGAAGCAAAGAAATTGAAAAGGAAAACTTGACAGGCCTCAAGACATATTATTGTTATATTTCCTGTTGTGAAGATCATTATTCTATGGCACATTACAACATTAAAGGACACACAGTATCTTCCCCAACTGTTTATACCCTTGGCTTTCTTACACACTTCATCAACTAAGCAGCAGTCTATATAGTTTCACGCAAACTTACTTTTGAACAAGTTTTAATATTAATAACGTTAAAACATGCTAACTCAACTGATTCAACTGTTATGAACTGTATTCCCAGTTCATAATTTCTAAATCCCATCTGGTAGATTGGAATGCTTACCTCTGGAATATCAAACTGAATTAAATATTGACCAGCAGTCAAGCAGAAATCAAAATATGCAAATTTCCACATATCTAAATTCCTTAATAGCTACCACCTATTACTAGCAATACTTAAACATTAATAGTAATGAAATAAAATTTAAAAATAAAATAGTAATAGTAATACTAATAATTAAATATTGAGATAATATACTTGAATTTTCTTCTTTCATGATTGTTTTTTAATTTCCTTTTATTTCTCTGAAAGAAAAGAATTCCAGATGAAAGTGAGCAATAATAATAATAATCTAGAATATTAAATAAACTATTAAATTTGAAACTTTTTGTGTTCTCTTCCTTAGCAGAAATCTACACTCCATATAATCTACTGCTGAACAAGATAATTTTANCACTCCATATAATATACTGCTGAACAAGATAATTTTACCACATCAAGGAAGAGCTTTTTTTCACCAGAACTTCAACAACTTTCAAATAGACAACTGCCTCTTCATTTATAACTCTCTTCACACTCTGTGGAATACCACATTTCATCAGTGCTTATAAACTGATAATGTGGTTATAAACTGACGCTGCTTAGAAGTCATCACATCCATGTTTCAAAAACTGGGATGCAGTACTTCCTGATACCTCATGTTTTTTGGGGTAGGAAAATGTTGTGCCTATTTTAAACTTAATACTGAAATTGGACCAGACATATTTAACTGAGTATGTTTCAAATAATCAGTTTTGCTGTAGTCTGAAAATGTCAATACAGTTGAAGAAAAAGAAGTACACAGATAATTTTTGCTCTTACACGCAGGGCAGTCTGAAGCCTTTACATTCAACTATCAGTTCTTACTCACCTGGGTAGGTCTACTGATGTAAATGGATTTATTTGAATGAGCAAAAAACTGCAGGATTAAATTTTTTGTCAATGAGTCACTTTATTCAATTTCATACAATTCATGATAACTCCACTATGTAAATTGTAAACTTTACATTGCTTGAACATCTACTATCAATAGCTTTGCATGCAAAAACTCGGGCATCTCTTGCAGCATCTTGTTAAATATATGAAGATAATTTTTAAATCCAGCTAACACAAATGCAGGCATACTATACTTTGTTCCTCTTACAGGCAGAAGCAAAGAGCAAACAAGGTACCTTTAGATAACGTCCAGCTATATTCATCAGGGACCAAATGCCATAGCATTTATTAAGATCACAAAGAATGTATGTAATCTATATTAGGACATTTCCTGCTTAAAGACTTTACCATTCACAAAACATCAATACTGATTTATAGACATAGCATGCAAGTCAGAATGGACCATGCATAACATAAAAGATGAGAAAATAGCAAATGGAAAGAGTAAATAGCTTTAACATCAAAGGGTTTCGCACACTGAAGCAATACAATCAATGGCAAACACTACATTTTTAAAAATAAATTTAACACCTCTGAAGTTCATCTGAGCATGCCACCATCATGAAATGCAACTTTTCACTCACCAAAGTAGAGCTATGTGAAGCATCACCTGAGACCTCGGGTGTTCTTGTGCTGTTTGGAAGTCTGTGAGGGTTACGAGCTATCGCTTGGCACCAGCCCAACATTTTCTCCTTCCACTTAGCCCTTCTCAATTTCTGAAATTCTGAAAATAATTTAGATTCCCTGAAACATTGACACTTCGAATTTATTGCGTGCATGTCTCTGGATGCATGCCTTTAAAAATAGCTTTTAAAGTTATATCTAAACAAGCTAATAAACATATTTTTAGAACATGTTTGTTTAAAGTACTCCGAAGGTTTACACCATGCAGGTTAGAAAAGAACTATGCACTTTCAGCACACCTTACATGCATTAATACTATTTCAGTGTCAGAAAATTCAGAGCCTTCTCTCCATGTTAAACCTTTCTTAAGATAACACTTTAATTAAAAAAGTGTTATTTTAAAGGAATTTTATTACAAAATAGCTGCATGACTAGCACCATTCCTAAAACCATGTAACATTTGGATGCAATACCCCACATTCCCTGAAACAACTAGGAATAGCCCTAAAGCAGTAGCAGATATTAAATACAAATCAACANCTTTTCCTAGTTGAAATAGGTAATGTAGGTATTCAGTGCAAAACTTTGCTAATTAATTACAAAAAATAATTTTGAGCAATTTTTTTCTTCACAGTGACTAAAGCAACTTACAATCTGGATGTTTATAGCATTTTTTAATTTAAAATGTGTTATTCTGTAACATCATGAAACAAAATAAAAAGACTGACCTGCCAGATTGAGTGCCTAGTACTCCAAACAAGAATAGCACCAGACTGAATAGATATGGAACATACACACAATAACGCTAAAAACCTTACATGGTAAAGTAGCACCTATTTAATGTCACTGAATATTATGTACTTGTAAAGTAGGTTTATTTTTTCTGCAATACATCTCCATGCAGTACACGGGACATGCCTGTGCTTACAGCAGGCTTTTGTCTTCTCAGGTTCTGATTCTGACAAACTATAGCCCCTTCTTGAATAACTACAGCTCTACCATTTTCATATTTACCATTAATATATAATTTTCAAAGTATGAAATGCACAAAGCTGTATTTCTCCACACGACCCCACGGAACTGAGGAAATAAGGAATAAGTGGAAACTAGCCTTAGCTTTATTGCACTGGAGATGAATAGATGAGTGAGTCTACAGGTGAACTGACGCTTATTCATCTTTCAGTCTCTTGAAATCTTAACGCGAGATAAAAATGTATGCCAGTAAAGCGTTAGTAACATGAAGACTGCCACACAGCCTGGTGACTGTGGAGTCAAATCCATTTTTCCATTTTAAAAAATTTCAGACTTACAAGAACTTGGTCCTCCAGGGCATGAATACAACCCAGCAAAGGCTTCACAATGAGAAATCCAGCTGAAGCACCAACTAAACTCATTGTCACCAACTTAGCAGCAGTTACAATTTCCACTGGATCAGAGCATCCACTGTCTTGCAAGCCCTGCAAGACTGTTTTCCTTAGTTTTGTGAATGCAACTAGCAGAACTTTACATACCAAACTGGTTGTTTTTAAGAGTAAAGGAAGTACCAGTGAACAGTTTGGGCATTTAAGCAACCTGTACACAGATACAAAAATATGAATCCATGTTTTAAATGCTTCGCAGTGTATATCCAACTTACTTTACTTTACGCCTAACAAGTGAAGTGTGTAGAAAAGATGTTGAGCCAATCTTTCATGACACTTGAACCTTCATAGACAGAAAACCGGCTCTGGGGATGTGGTCCTCTATTTTGGTAAAATCAGTCAGTAACTCCTTATTAAAACATTTTACTACACACAGGTCTTATGGGCAGATTTCATTTGTTATGATTGCTGAACTGCATTCTCCAATGATCGGTAAGTTATTGTTGTGCATTTTTTGTGCAGATGCCTGGAAACCAGAGATTAATGCTGGCTAGAGGGAAAAAAAAAAAAAAAAAGCCTTAAAAAAATTAAGAAAAAAAAACCCAAAACCACAAACCACAAAATGCATACTTGGAACAAATGTAATAAATTTTTTAAGTTTCCTCCAGAAGAATACTACATAAAGATTACAGCCCAGAGGAATGTATATATAAGTTTTTGGCTTGCTATGTCTGGAAAGACCCCAGACTTCACTGTTCCTCTAAATGCACACCACGAACAAGGTGGCTACACATTCAGCTGGTGCAGCTCACTGCTTGGAAGCCCTTTACTGCTTTGGTTCTTTCCTGAAGAAAGAATATGAACTTGAAAAAAAAGGAATAAAGCTTTTAAGAACATCTTCACTCTGATTCTAAAAGAAAATTTCAATAATTATTTAAAAGATACTTCTCCCCAGAACACTGTTCAGATGGAAAACTTCCTGACCATTCTCCCAAGACTGAGAATATCCAATCTTTCTACTACTAAAAAATCCACCCCAAAATCCAACCATTAAATGGTCACTCTCACACCACCTCCTCTAGACCGAATGCACACAAACTTTTTTTTTTTTCCAAAGGCAGTAAAATTAACCTAGTATGTATTTATTCCTAGATACCCTAGGAATAAAACATACGGTTCCCAAGTTCCTAGAGCTCTAAGGTCAGATTAAAGTCTGCTACACCTACTGAGGAGCAGCTGCTCAAATGAGTAATTAGCTGAACCTTCCTTTTGAACCACCACACTCTTGATCACTTATTAAGAGGGAAAGCTTCAGGTCTTCACTGAAGACCCTTTCTAATATTCTTTTACTTCTGATGAATTATTATCATTATTTTACGCTTGTATTTTTAATATAGCTTTATGTGTCAGGCTACTTACTTTGTTTCTGATTGTATACCAAATTTTCAAGTAAACTTTTAGCAGAAACGAACCTATATTGCTGCATGTTTCAGTGTACAGTGAATTCTTCCAGAGATGTGTTTAGTGTAGAGAAGTAATGCAAATTCCACCATCTCTGGAGTCATGTACTCCTCATGCTTGGGGTGGATATAAGCCAATTCAGCCTGAGAATACAACTCTACACGTACACATCACATATAAGCATACAATGTGTTATAGTACACAGTTTGAGGTTGATCACAGATGAAATTCAAAAATAACTTAGTCTACGAAATACTCTACAAAATGACTCTGCACAGCTGGATACTCCTCATACTTAGAACAGACAACGAACCATAAACCCCAGGCAACAGCTGTAGTTCAGTATGACAAAGGTAACTAATTGAAGTCATTATGAGTTTCTACACAGTCGAGACAGGTATACAGTATTTTAACAATTTGCAGCACATCCTCTTTAATGTCAGCTGGCAAGAAGTCTAGGTTCTCAGAAGTTTTACAACCTTTTAAAAACATGTTAGTTTAGAGCTCCACAGAGTCTACCTGAGCCACAGGTGTAGTGAAGAGTGGATGCCCACAATCAGTGCGTGCCATCTACCTGTGGCAACAGCCCTCCAAGCAACTGCAAGGACACCATTCCAAAGAGTGACACCACCATAACTCCTCAGTAAGTGATCAATCAATCCTTTCTATACTGCCTCTACCTGTGAAGACAGGGAATTATCTGATTATAGCTACAGTCCTATTCTTTTCCTCTTGGGGTGCAGAACCCCTTGGAACATTTGCAAGAGTGACACCACCATAACTCCTCAGTAAGTGATCAATCAATCCTTTCTATACTGCCTCTACCTGTGAAGACAGGGAATTATCTGATTATAGCTACAGTCCTATTCTTTTCCTCTTGGGGTGCAGAACCCCTTGGAACATTTGCAAGAGTGACACCACCATAACTCCTCAGTAAGTGATCAATCAATCCTTTCTATACTGCCTCTACCTGTGAAGACAGGGAATTATCTGATTATAGCTACAGTCCTATTCTTTTCCTCTTGGGGTGCAGAACCCCTTGGAACATTTGCAATTCCTCTTTTGTGCCCTGAGGAATCAAAACGATGGCTACCACTGTACAGATCATAAGTGAAAGGAGGACTTTGCACTTGCTCATACAACTGAAGAACCACCACCTCAAACAAACTGCCTGAAAAAAAAAAATCTTAATGCATCACGTATAAATTTCTTTAAAAATAAAAGAATTACTTTATTCATACTTTTTCATGGGAGACAATTTTTACTTACAATTTAGGCAAGCAAAGGGCCATACAGAATTATAGATTCAAGTACATCTTGCACAATATTAATACTAAATACATAGGGGGTTAGTTAAAAAATTTTAACTAAAAATTAGCCAGTTACATGAAATAAAAGCATAACGTCTCCAAAAAAAGTTCATTAATCTAGCAAGAGAAAAGAATCAGTAAGCTTAATTCAGGAACATAATTAGATTCAGGTAACAAAGGCCTCAACAAAGGCTGAATTAAGATGAAGTACATGAGAAGATTATGCTTTTTCAGTCCTTACCAGGATCTAACAGCTACCGTAGAACAGCAGGAAATTGAACACAAAACATACTGTTCTTTATCTAAGCTATGGTTTTGTTCTCTGTGTTCGAAGATTCCCAACAGCAATCAAAGTGCTGGTATTTGTCCAGCAACTGAACACACTGCATGACTTGGCAGATCATCAAAATATTCCAGCAGTAGAACTGCAGGAATACTGAAATGCAGATAGCCTTCAATTGCTGAGCTCTGGTAAGAGAAATATAGTCCCTGTTGTTCTTTGTATATCTCTTGTCTGAGTGTTATCAAGCTGTGACTTCCAATCAATTATTCTAATTTGAATACAAACATAAATTTATGAGCTGGATGCACTAGAAAGCTCTGATAGCTTGTGCTATTTTTGTGTCACAAGTGAGCCATAGGCTTTTCTCAACCAGCTCGTCAATATTATCCTATGACTGCTGTGTTTCACAGGGACAATTCAGTGTAGCCATAGCATAACAGCATAATGACCCTAAATCTGTATTTTTACAAATAAGAAGCTCAACCTCAAGTTTGAAAATTGCCTCCCCATTTAAAAAAAAAATTTCATATTAGAACATATGTGATTGTGCCAACAGCTGTAAAAACCCAGTACAATCCAGTGGTGGTTCTTTAAAAGGGGGGGGGGGAATTA
>VYZV01044823.1:63271-79002 GCA_013401275.1 Pandion haliaetus | reverse complement strand
GATTATCATGGTATAATCAAGATCCTGGGTTTCAGCACTTCTCCCCAGAAGGATCCATGAAGTTGTAAATGCAGAAGTTGTAAAGGCATTAATATTAATGAATTACCCTCTGCCAATCCAGACTGCTTGAAATAACTTCAGCTTGCACAAAGCTCAGCGGGGGAGGAAACCATCTTTAAGCTGGTGCATACATACTGGAAGAACCCATCATGGAAGACTGCATGTCCAAGAACTGCTTTTCACATAGGCACTCAAAGGTGTCGTGGAATTAGTGAAATGAGCTAACAACAAAATGTAGCCAATTTGGGTGGGGTTTTTGCAGTTGTGGGTTTTTTTGTTGCTGATTTTTAAAACAAAACAGGCTTTATTAGTCCTTCCTCATCAGACCAACACGATTCTTCATAATAGCCTCTTTATCACTATTTTGACCACTGGCCATATCAGTAAGCATGAAGCAGAAAGTCAGGAAAACACATAGTCTAAAAAGTACAACACAAACAAAGTATTTCCAAACCTGAATGCCATTTTTTACTTCAGTGCCAGGTAGTGGTTCTTGTACTCTTTATTTTTTACAAGAAATTTTGTTCCAGACACCTATCCATCTAAATGATTGAGACATGAAAAAAAACACAGAAACAAAAGCTGCTCAATAGATTAAATCCTAGCAAGAAAGCTGAGACAAAAGGAGACAGCACTTGCAAAGTCCTTGTGTTTGCCAGATCACTAAAATTGCCAGTGTTAAAACCTAGACAAATAAAAACAGAAAAAAAAAAAAAAAAATCTTTCACTGAGTCACTGGAAGACATTTCAAGAAGTCCACACATTTCTGACAGCATTGCACTCATGGGGCATGATGACTACATGGAGAAAATGCTTTCCTTCTTTTTAATACACACCTAGTAAGAACTGTACTCACAGGATTTAATGAGGAGTTGCTTGAATGTCAAAACCTAATCTACTCTTTCACTAATAATGTTTACATGGTAACATCATACAGAAATTTTACAATTAGCATGGGACTTCTCACATGCAATACCTCTCCCAGTCATACGAGGTTTCATCCAGAAGCTCACTTTTCTTCACTACAGGAAAAAAAATTATAAAATCATGATTCTTCTCCTCCTACCACTGATTTCTACCAGCAGATTGACCAGTTATCATCAGCTGCACAACATTCTTTACAAGGGAAGGAAAAAGTCAGTTGTTCATAACACCTTTTTCCTTCCTTTGGAATAACCCAACACCTGAGGCCAAGCTAGTGGGAGAATTACAACTGCCCACAATAATTTACGTCAAAGAGGGGACAAGGAAGAAAAACGTATTTCCAGGAATAATGATATCTCTTCTGAGCCTTTTAGAAAGAAAAGGCAACATCGGGAATCTGCATATCTCCTATGGTTTACCAGCAGCCTTACTGTGAGATAGTATTAAAATGGATATTATGCAAGTACACTAATGGGGATAAGAGGGTTGCTTAACCTCCCAAGATAATTATATCTAATCTAGTTTCTTGGAAATATGCTAGCACAGACCAATTACAGTAGGTTCTCACTGGTTTTCTTGCTTATAAAATCCCTTCAATATGCCCCTTCAATGTACAAGCTACATTCTGAACTACTTCTTCAAGAAAGAAGCAAATGTATTTCAGAGTAACCTAGAAATGAAGAACTTAGTGTCCTGATAACCATCACTCTTTCCTTAATTATTCACTCAGTTCACACTTGCTGGTTGTTAAATTCTAGCAAACATGGAAAGAAGTATATCTGGAGCACTGTTAGGCTTGGAGAATGTCTCTGCTGAACTCGGTTCATTACTTTCTAAAAAGGGAAAGAAAACACAAAATGAAATTTATGCCTTTACATAATAATGTGAAGCTTCTCCAAATCACTATGGCTATGCCAAACCCTCAGATTTGTAAAGGCATGTACTACCTAAATGTCTGTCAGAGCACTTAAAGGTATTTGAGCACCAAAATATTTGGCTCATCTGAGCCTAACTCTCATCAGTTCCTGTAAATGGGGTACAGTTACTTAACTTAGGAATACAAAGTGAAATGATACCTTTGCATGTTCACTATTGCAGGTCCTAATTACTCCTCTTGTTGTTCTGTTATTCTATTACCTTAATTCAGGTCTAGATTTTGGGCTCACATCACATCCTGAATATAAGGCAGTGAAAGAACTGTCACAGTCCAGAACCCAACTATGGCCCCAACTTCAGACTTTCCAAGTCTGGACTTTGGAGCTCTTGGTGAGGCTGCAGAAGCTGAATTCTAGATTAGCTGTGCAAGCATTTTTTGGCTCTGCTACTTCGTTCCATGTTGACTCTGTGTTCACACAATCACAAACAGCCAGGGATCCACTGACTTTGTTTTAAGCAGAAAATTGAGCTGCTTTCATGGCTACGTTAGAAGCCACAATGAATAATAAGGAGTACAGTCCCACAAAGGATGGAAATTGGGTAACGGTGTACTTCATAAGCAGGAATGCTTAAGGCACAATGACAAAGTTGTTAACAAGAATCTGTTACGCTTGCTATATTTAACGTAACAGTAACATAGCAATTGCTATGTATTAATTGTAATTAGTATTTACTGAAAACGGGGGATTAATGAGAAAAGGAATTATTGTGGATTACAATTACCAATTCAAAATGAAACTAAAACCAGACAACAAAAAAAACATTCAAGGAATGCTTTCCCTGATTTCTACTTATTGCTTACCCTGATGCTTCAGGGATTACTGAAGATTCCCTTCATTTGCTTCAATAAAATCATGCTGCTAATCAACAGGGGAATGAAAAAGTTGTTGCTACCATTAACTCCCAAAGATGCCGATTGACACATTTACCCCTTTATGTGTAGGGGGAAAGAAAGAAATCTTGTAAATTGTTTAAGATTCATCACTTCAAACAAGCTAATTATGATTCACCTTTTGTAACAGTTATTTTCTAACAGGACTTCAATCTTTTGCTAAGGAAAGTAATATTCTTGAACTTGACACCATTACTTTTCTCAGCTGAAACATTCTTTTAACAAACAGTGAACTTTTATGTTTTTAATCCTTTTAATTAGGACAGTAAGTAACTAACCGGATGATTTAATAGTAATATGACATGACTTACATCTTGATGCTTGAGAGCATTTGAATTTTAAATACAAAATAGAAATCCTTAAAAAGAAATGGCATAAGCAACAAATTCACTAAGACTAAGCCTATGCTTAGTATAAATGCTTGGGATTGTCTTCACATAAATACACATTCACACCTAAGACAAAGAAACAGATCCTGTTAAAACAAAGATACATAAAATTGTATGGCCTGCCATAAGGAATCTGCTTTCCCTAAATTGCTTTTTTGTTGTTATTGTATCACTTTTTTCCTCATTCTTCATTAATTTCCTCTACATTTCTGAGCAAGAACTGCTTGTATTTATCTTTGTGTCACTGTAGTTATGTACAGTGATTATGAATAAAGGAATATGGTGCAAATCTTTGTAGTATCAACATTTGTCATTGGATACACGGAAAAGGACTCAGGGGATTTAACAAACTATACTTTTTGTGTAGAGGTCTAAGATGATCAGAAAGTTTCTTACTGTCTAGTTTAAAGATTTAAAAGCCTTCTATTAGTTTCTCATCCAAAATAGTTTCTTTCTCCAGTACCTGGGTTTTAGAACGCATAAAGGATTTATTTTTTTTAATAACAGGAATGTACCTTTACGCATCTGTTGCCTATCTAGACCACTGTAAGTTTCATATTTAACAAATAATATTAAAAGGCACACAAAACTACCAAAACTGCATTCTGTCTTTGTTTATTGTGGTTCTGATTCATGGTAAGGAACTGCTCCGGGGATTACAGTTATTACATTCCTAGTGCAATACCATAAAACCTGTATCAGCCTCTCAGATGTGTTCTCCCCAGTTTATTAGGGCTGTAAATTTTGCTCGTTTACCTGTTCAACTACATTTTTATTGTTCATTCTTAAACGGCATCATGGTGTTTTGCATTTTGAAAGCAGAACTTGTTTAAAGTTTTTGAATAACATAAACTGTGGAGAGCAAGACAAAAGTTTTACAACTAGTGATATTGAAACAAATTTAGAAGTCACGCAGTATTTCCAAATGACTACCCAAATACTGTAAGCTTTTGTGTAAAATAATAGGTGTCTGGTAAAGCAAAAATAAAAGCCTGCACTCCCTGCACTGATCTGCACACTTGGAATTTTAATAGGCTAGATTTACAAATTCTTCACCTGATTTTAGTAAGGAAAAAAAAAAAATTAAGTAAAATGTGTGTAATTCCAAATGTTTGCTGGCTTCTAGCCTACTGCTACAGCCTTTTCCAGCAGTCATTGGAAAGAGGAGAGAAAGGATGGGGAAATCAGATACAATTTATGCTAGTCAATATCTTTTGCGTCTCACAGATGATGAAAGTTTGAAGTACCAACCCTCAAAATTCAATAAAACTAAAGCTCTTGTATTCTTGGTCAGATAAATTCCTAAACTGCTATTCCATGTTAGAAACCAGCATTAAACTGTATCATTAGACAAAATGGAAAATGAGGGGTCTTGCTGTAGAAATGAAAACTGTGAAACTACAGTTAGTTATAAGAAGTGCTTCAAATGGGACATCTGTGTCAGAAAACGTATGCGAATAATACCTATCCATTAACCAATTACAGGTATACCAGTATTGCTTTATCAGCCAGTAATTTATACTTTACACAGTAGATACCACCATTCTGACTTAACAGCACTACAAAACTGTCTGCATTATCAGAACAGCCAATATACTGAAATGAAATCAGGCATTGAAGAGAGAAACTTTTAAATAAAGACTAAATTTTGGTACGTGACCTACTATGATTAAATGGAAGGAAAGTAAAGGGATAGCACAAAAATTACTCAACAGTTTCTAGCTCATGCAATAATTTTAACAGCTACTATCTTAACGGATGTCAGTCATTAAAAGTCACACTTATTTCAGTGTTAAATTATTACAAAAAGACAACTACAAAAAGGCAGATAATCTCAGAAGTTGCAAAGATCATACTGGAAAAAAAAAGTAAAGAAAATACACCTTGAGCTGTTTACTATCCAAATTCCTCCCCCTATATTTAGGAAATTTCAAAGCACAAGAAAAATCGTAATGTTATAATTGATCACAGAATTAGAATTTTTGCCACTGCATGACGAAACTAAAAAAATAAAAAATGAAGTCTTACTTAGAGTGTATTCTCAAGGTATTCTGAAAGGGTTTTTTTAAAATAAATACTATGAGGGAGGGGAAAGCAGTATTTTTTTTTTTTAATGTAGTGATTTTGGGTTTTTTTATAGAAGATTGAATTAGCAAATACTATTGACCAAAGGTAAGCAGAGACTAGGAACTCCAACCATGTTTTTATTTTAAAACTTCATCAAAATCAAAACAAGCAATTTCCCTAACTTTATTCAGGAGCATACCTGTATCATCATATCTGAATCTTTTCAACTGAAAGACAGCACACCGCATTTAGGCCAAACAGTTAAAGTTCAGCAAAACTGTTAGCAACTGAAAACACCTTCAGATTGGATATCAGGAAAAATTTCTTTACTTAAAGGGTTGCCAGGCATTGGAACAGGCTGCCCAGGGAAGTGGTGGAGTCACCATCCCTGGAGGCATTCAAAAAACACGTAGACGAGGCACTTCAGGACATGGTTTAGTGGGCATGGTGGCATTGGGTTGACGGTTGGACTTGATGATCTTAAAGGTCTTTTCCAACCTAAACGTTTCTATGATTCTGGAAAGTGTTGAGCAACATTCAGTATGGATATTGCCAATTTGTTCATGTTAGCAAGCTTCTTACATACAAGAAATATGTACATACACATACATACACACATATGAATGCATGTATGTCATGGGGTGAAGCTTACTGGAAGGCACTGCTTAGATAAAACAAGGGTCTGAATCATACCTGCCCACCAGTTAGATGACAAGTTGGAAAAACAAAGATAATATTCACTGATAACACAGATAATTGGCAAGGGGGAGGCTGACCCAAATCCCTGCCACATGAGAGGGTCTATCCTGTTCTTCGGGCTAGATACGCATGGAAAAGAAAATAAAGCAGTCGTACAACTTTACATCCTTGTAACATACTCGTGGTGAGAGGCCAAAAAGTCATAGTAACCCAGGTAACAACGACTAATTGGCTTCAGATACATGGGAAAAATTCAGAGATTAGCTGGGGGCTACGCAGCAATGAAGAAACTAGCAGCTCAACCTGACCACCAAAGTCAGAAACGAATAAAAAGTGAAGAAAGGTGCCTGCCAGTGGGAAACCATCTGTGGGTGCCAGAAAACAAGCAGAAGGCTGAGTCCGAGGTGGAACAGCTGGCTACTCAAAAAAGCCAGCTGCAAGCCAGTATGCAGGCACATGGACCCTTTGGAGCAAGTGCCCTCCCCCCCAGCCTATGGCACTGCTCAACTGGGCCAGAGCGTCAGGAGCCTTGACCAGTGTGTGTCCTTACAGAATATACAAGTTTCATTGAAAAGAAATCTTACAACAGAAATTGCTGTCAACCCATTACAGCCACCCTGTTTAGCAATTTATTTTATATTTTTTTATTAAATAGTTTTCTGTCATGGTGCAGTTCTGTTCTTGCAGGTACCCCACCCTAAATTCCCCTGCAGAAATACCTATTTTTCCTCTCTAAAGGGCCCCTATACTATGTGGAGAACTTTCTCACAGTAAATTCACATTAATAATCTCTAATACATAACAATAAACACTTGCACTCTGGGGGACCTCAAAATGCAATAAAACATTTCTTGAAAAATCATTCAGGTTAAATACATTTTGCCATCACCATATTTTAAAATATCTTCCTGAGAACTGGGAGCCACTGGACCATCAAATGCAATCATCAAGAATCCTTAGCATCCTCTCCTCGTTTCAAGTCTATAGGTTTCTCATTTAAAGTTGTGCAGTCAAAAGACATCTGACACTAAGTGGTACTTAGTGTTAACTGAAAATTCTGCAAACACTGCATTCTGTAATAGAACTCTGCATTTAGCAGCTATGTAGTATCTCATGTGTATCATATACACTTTTTCCTCCCTGAATCTCTTACTCCAAATCTGAAAACTAAAAACGCACTAGGTAGGATGAAGCTTCACTTCTAAAAGTCAAATAGGAAGAAAGGTACAAGCTTCACGCAGTCATGAAGAATACATAAGGAGAATGAGCAAAAGATAATTATTTGATGTTTAGAAATATTTGAAAACAAATTCCCACACGTCAATTCCATGTACCCTAGGTAAAAATAATGCACACATTCTAAATGTTTGATCACAAGCTTCAACATTCTTTTCTGTTTGAAATGGAGTTTTCAATCTATTCTTAATTATTTGATCAGTTATTTCATCATTTTTATGCATAATTTCAGTCGTTCTTCAAGCTAAAGTTTCATACTGAAACAAATAACCAAAAAAAACCCCCAAAGGTTAAATGCAATTGCAGAAATATGTTCATATGCCCATGACACTGGGAAAAAGGAATTATGTTAGAGAATTACTACATTCTCTGACCCGTGACAGAGACTTCTAGATACAGAAGTCAGACTCTGGAGGCTTGCAGACACATACACATACTTTGCTCATCTGGCATCTTCAAGTCGCAGACTCTTGCTCTCCAATGGCCATAAAAGTTGTACAAAATTATAGTAATAACATGACCAGTATGGCTACTTTTGTAAAGGGGCACCTTCTATCAGTTGCTCAGCTCTCCAAAGTGGGGATTTTTGGATAGCTTTTTCCTTTAAACCTTTTGTTCTTACACAGAAAAAAACCCCACAAATTTACAATTAAAGGCATTTCTGCTGCACAATTCTTTATGGTCCATGCATTTATTTCCTTGTGTGTAAGATTAATGTTATGGAGCATCTACTCAGTGCACAAAGTGTTTAGAATTGATTTTCACAGTGACACGCTCTGCTGTTTTTATATCCACAGTTTTACATGCATGATGAGTAATTGCTATTCAGACATATTATTTTCAGGTGCAGAAGTGAAGGCCAATGTTTCATAATGTGGTTTTTGGTGGCCCTAACATTATACCAAATGCAACTGACCTTATGAGGACACCTGGTAAAAGTTCCTTGTTGCTTGTGCATAAAACAGAACATGTCCTTTACCCTGAAACACCACCCTTCCTCCGGTTTTTCTAAACCCAGCCTTTTTACATCAATTGGGCAAGACTTCTTATGAGGTTCAAATTTTTCAAAACTTGATTCTCTGTCAATCACAGGTAAACAGTGTTCATACAGACCAATGATTACCTTGGAGGCACTTTTATTCCATCTCTGACAGGCTCAATTTGTTACAAGTTTAGAGAACTTTATCACTGGTAGCTGCATGAGGCATAAAAAACCCCCTTTGGGATTACCATAAAAGACAAGACCCTACAAATTGCTGAAACAGACAGAAAAACAATTCATATACCAGATAAAAATACCTCTAGCATAGAATAGACCTAATGTTTCTTATAGAACTAATTTTACAGCCAAAGCAGCTCCTACATATAGTACACAATGACCAAAAATGATCAGGCCCATTAGATGAAGCAAAGATACCAATGATGTAAAACAGCCAAAGCCCATCAGGGTAAAAAAAAAAAAAAAAAGAACAACTAAACCCAAACCGAAAAACCCACAACAACATACCCTTCTAACTTTAGATAGAACAGTAAATCAAAAGATTACTCTAGGAAACATGGGAGACTCAGTATCTACAGAACAGAATCTGAAGTAGTACACAAACTTGTGTTTCATATACAAACACCTTCCTGGTCACAAAGAAGACCTCAGCCTATCTTCAGCTAATATTTATTTAGTTGAAATATCAACTGGAACTTGAATCTAGCAAGGAAAAAGATGTTTGATGCCTCAGGAATTTCTTAAATCTCATCTGAAAGTATCTAGCATCTCACTGAAGCACTGAGTGCACAGTGAGATCAGTTCTCATAGAAAACTAGCAAAAAAATAAGTGTTTAGCTGTTTTGTGAAACAGCAAAATTCAAGATTAGGCATTTATATGCCTTTTAAATATATTTTCATATTTTTATTCATATACCTTTTACAGAAAATGTCAACTGAATGCTCATGATTGTTTCCTGCTGAGATTTCCACATACATTTTCTTCTTACATCTCTCCCTAATAAAATGGTTGAAACTACCAGAAGCACCTGCTACAAGGTAAACGTTTATTGAAATACTCATCTCTTCTACAGCACACAAACCTTCTGTGTTGCACTTAGATCAGGGTCCCAAATCTGTTCCATGATGCAATCTCTTTCTAGTTCAAGCTCCCCTGTCTGCAGGAGTCAGATGGTGACTGTAGCAGTGTCCTAAAAGGTGAAAGTGGTGTTTTGTGGCTAGGGTTCTTCTGAAGTGTAGACCATGAATCACTGGGTGTGTGATGGGGAAGGGCTTGCAGCAATGCCCCCCCACACACACATGCAGAGCCAGGTCATCACCTCATTGAGTATAAGCGGAGTCTTACAGCATGGATGCCAAACTAGCAAGGTTGTGAACACTGTCACAGTTTGAGAATTCCTTGAAGTCTGCCAGAGCAGGTAGGCAGAACTAGAGAGCCTCAAAAACCTCTATTTGTTCTCCATAATACTTTCTTCCTTAAATTATTCCAGCTTTCAATATTCCTAACCAGAAATCTGGAAGGAGAAAAAATTAGTAGGATCACAGGAAGAACAGAAAAAACTTTGCACTGTAACTCCCCTGCAGGCCAACGGAAAATTTACTTTTCCCTCATAGATCACATATTATAGTTAACTGTAACCTCCTTCAGAGTGAAATCAAATTTTCAGGAAGTTAGTCTGCTGCAGCTACTAAGTTGCAATTTTTTTTTAAAAAAAAATTTCTTTTATTAATAAATAAGCATTTGAAGGTTTAAAAAAAGCCTTTATTTTAAAAAGCCTAATTACTCAGGCAGTATTATTGAACATAGCTGCAGCAGTCAATCTAGATCATAAAAGACAGTACAATTAACAACTAAGAAGCTCCCAGCACATAGACCGAAATGCAAGGCAAATAATGAAAGAAAAGAGACAACGAATCACCATGAAAGTTTAGATTTTTTCTTCTTCATCATGGGAAGGACAGTAAGCAAATTTGTTTCTATAAATGACATCAGAAATGGTAGTTCAACATTAAGCATCTTTGCAGCAATTCAGGCAGGGTAAGACTGAAGAAATACTGTTTAGCTTTTGTCTCATTAAACTAAAGTAGCATAAAATTGGGAATAGGTATTTGCACTACAGACTTGAGAATTCTGACATCCTATTTTGTCACATAACGCCACTTGTAATTCCATGAAATAATATTATATTATCATTTTCAGTGTTACCAAAGTGTTCATTATCAATAACGTAAGAATATATAAAACCTATTTTGCAGTCACAATGTTTGATTTCAAAGCTAAGTATACTTTGACTAATTGCTTCATAGAACAGCTAGAACTTCAGCCGGGTTTGCTTGTTTTTATTTTAAACGGAGTAATACTTCACTACTAGAAGTAGAGCATTTGTTTCTTAAATGTTCCACTCTTCTGATTCTACCCAGTGCCAAATGCTATTTGGCCAGAAAGCGAATGGCAAACAAAATATGCTTGTGCACACCAGAAAGTATCAAGTCTTAATGGAGGGCTGTCAAGGGAAAAACAAACAAACAAGAACACAAAAGATGTCACGTTGAAGATAAAAGGTTTAGTTAAACTTTAGTCAGACACATTTAACCTGCACCTGACTTACCTGTACATGAAGTTACCATACACAGACACATATATTACTTGGAGTAATCATTTTAACAAAACACTTTGTATGCATCAACAATCCTATAATCAGATGTTTAAATTTTCCCTTTTCTTTTTTTAATTCAGGAGAAAATTATTTTAGCAAAATGCTGTAGGTTAACCATTTTTTTTCAGAACAGACACTAAAGTGATACCTCAAAGCTTTATAAAACAGGTCTGTCACTGTTGTATGGCAGCGTTGTGAACTGTACCGCAAATAGCGACAGCAAAGTAACTTTTCCCAGTTATGTCATAATCTATTTATTTGAGCTTAGCTATTTGACAATAAAGGTTGCATTAGCTTCAGAGAGAAAATGGATTCTGTCATATTTCTCCCATAACACCTGGACAGAAGCAATTCAGGAGAATAGAAAATTCTATATTAAGATCTCAAATGAACTCAAAAATTTCCATCCAAGCTGGCTGGTGGCAGATGCTGAGACTATGAAATCTCTGAAAGTAAGGAATGCAATGCTCATTCTTAGGGTCATGTTATTAAGCAAGAATGCCAAATTTCTTTTAAAAGCTACTGTCTTGCAATTACGATTGCAGAGAAAAAGTTTGATAACACAATCTGCGAAAAAACACAAAAAACATTCTGAATGGCTTGACTTTTTTTATTAGTATGAAATGTTTTGAAGCATACAATTCAGAACGATGATCTTTGAGCTGAATTGCGTTTGCCTGGCAAGGTTTTGGTAGCGGGTGGCAGCTGCAGGGTTGGCTTCTCTGAGAAGCTGCTAGAAGCTTCCCCTGTGTCCAACAGAGCCAATGCCAGTCGGCTCCAAGTCGGACCCACTGCTGGCCAAGGCTGAGCCTATCAACGACAGTAGTAGCGCCTCCGGGATAACATATTTAAGAAGGGGGAAAAAAAACACCTGCACAATTGCAGCCAGAGAGAGGAGTGAGACATGCAAGAGAAACAGCCCTGCAGACCCCCGGGTCAGTGAAGAAGGAGGGGGAGGAGGTGCTCCAGGCGCCGGAGCAGAGATTCCCCTGCAGCCCGTGGGGAAGACCATGGTGGGGCAAGCTCTACCCCTGTAGCCCATGGAGGTCCACGGTGGAGCAGATATCCACCTGCAGCCCGGGGAGGACCCCACACCGGAGCAGGTGGGTGCCTAAAGGAGGCTGTGACCCCATGGGAAGCCTGTGCTGGAGCAGGCTCCTGGCAGGACCTGTGGACCGATAGAGAGAGGAGCCCACGTTGGAGCAGGTTTTCTGGCAGTACTTGTGACCCCGTGGGGGACCCACGCTGGAGCAGTCTGCCTGAAGGACTGCACCCCGTGGAAGGGACCCATGCTGGAGCAGTTCGTGAAGAACTGCAGCCCACGGAATGGACCCACGTTGGAGAAGTTTGTGGAGGACTGTCTCCTGTGGGATAGACACTATTCTGGAGCAGGGGAAGAGTGATGAGTCTGCCCCCTGAGGAGGATGAAGTGGCAGAGACAACGTGTGATGAACTGACCGTAACCCCCATTTCCCATCCCCCTGTGCCGCTGGGGTGGGGTAGGCAGAGAAATCAGGAGTGAAGCTGTGCCCAGGAAGCAGGAAGGGGTGGGGGGAAGGTGTTTTAAGATTTGGTTTTATTTCTCATTACCCTACTCTGATTTGATTGGTAATAAATTAAGTTAATTTTCCCTAAGTCGATCTGTTTTGCCCGTGATGGTAATTGGTTGAGTGATTTCTCCCTGTCCTTATCTCGACTCATGAGCCTTTCATTGTATTTTCTCTCCCATGTTCACTTGAGGAGGGGGAGTGATAGAGCAGCTTTGGTGGGCACCTGGCATCCAGCCAGGGTCAACCCACCACGAGCTCACCATTTTTCTTATGATGATTCTTTTTTCCTCCTCGCACATTTGGTATTGACAGAATTGTCATGACCAGTCTACTGATTTTTAATTTTATCAGAAATGAACACTGTGAGCCCGACTGGAATACCAGAATCTTAAAGTAATCTATGAAGCTATGATAACCTGCCCTTCCACCTATCTGCTAAATACATAGAAGACCAGTAACGTGATTTATGGTCATATAAATAATACAGAATAAAGATTGTATTATTAAAGAAAATCCTCAAACACTGATACAATCAAAAAGGTACTAGAAATTTCGTGAATTAGAAGTTACATCCTGGACTCCACAAATACCAGCCGATGTGTTACATGAGATTTAACAGTTCTGCATCAAATTCTACCATTCTTCCAACCTCTTCTAACTTACGATTTTAGTTCTTATGTGTAAATATCCAGAAATTTTAAATGGACAATGATGTCAGTAGTCCAAATCCTCAACCGCACTCAACAAATGCACAAGAGATAATGATTAACATTTGTATTTTAAACAAAGCTTAAAATGGCAAAAACAAAGGAGCCTCCACATGAGAAATAAGTTGAGCCAAGCTGCACCGTATGCACAGAACCTTCATGATTCTGTGGGAACTGTAAAAGCTGAAGGCTCTATTGTTTCCATGGAAACTTTTTACCTACAGGATCCACCCACAGGAAACAACACAATGCATCCATATCCCTTATAAAATGCACTTCACTGGGGGATTTTGGAATGTTCTCTGAAAGCAGAAGTAGCAGTGCCACACTAATTTCAGATCAGGAAAATGAAAGCACATAAAAATACATCTGGAATTATAACCAAAGTCAGAGTGCTGTGAGGTGTCCATCAAATGCAGTCCTTGTTATAATGACTCAAAGAACAGCATTACAGATGATGGAGGGAGGAGGAAGAAATACAGCAGAAAAAGTTCCATCAAAAAGAACACTATTTTCACGCATTAAATGATTGGCCACGGATCCTGTAAAGAAGACCATCAGAGAACCAGCGATGACTCAGTACCTTCACTGCAGCTCAGGAGGGCCAAACAGCACTACCTGCAGACACTGGCTTGCAGTGGGAATTCCTCAGTAATGAGACTGGAAGCACATTTCAGGCAAGGCATGCAGTTAGGCTGAGCTCACAGCAGCACTACCCCTATGCATGCTATGACATCCTTTCCTCACTGTAGGAGACAGCAGCAACATTAGAGGATTTTAACAGGCCTTCCTGTCACTGCCTATCTGTAAGAGTGATATAGCCCTGACACAGGGTTTGGGAAAGCCAATTCACATCCCCACCTGTGTCTGATCTCTTGTATTCAGAGCAAAAGGCTGGAAGTGGTTAGAAAACTGGGACAGCAGTAAAGCTTTCACAACACTCATGCAATCACTATCTCATGCAACTCCGGCACCTTTAACGCTCTCACCCAGCACTACAGATATAATGTCCTTCCAGGCACACAGTCTTCGCAGTTACCAAACCAACTCCTCTTTGGGCCTTGTACACTGCCTAGTCACAATCCTCTCTAGCTACATCTATCGTGATTATAACATACTCGGGTATCTTGGTCCCTACTCACCAGCACTGCATGGTTCACTGCAAAAAGGCAAACACATCAACAGAATGCATTTCACCAACAAAATGCGCTATTTTCACGAGGCTTGTCCAATTAACCATTTGCACTACGTTAGTCTTGCTTACCACTGGAGAAGTCAAATGATTGGGAGTGCTACCAAGCATTTTATTTCTCTCTCAAAGATGAAGAAAGGGAGTCTGAAGTAAATGGAAGTAATATTTTCGAAGTAGTTAAAACTCAGAAATACTAACGCAGTATTGCTGTCTGTCCCTTTCCCCCACTTCATTTTGTTCTTGTACCTGGTACTTGACATTTACACCCTACACTGAAACGAAGGTTTCCAATTTCTTGCCCAGAACCGTAAGGGGTAATAAGACAGAGAAGCATTAGCTGTATCCTCTTTACTCCCACAAACCAACAAAGCCAGTGCAACAGGCTGCTGCAGTAATGGTAGAGCACAGAACAGAACTGTCTCCTTTTAAGTATCTGCAAGAGGATTTTTTTAAGAGAAATTACAGTGGACAGCAAGTATGGGGTTTTTTGTCTGGGCTGCCACTAGACAACAAGCCTCTCTAATAAGACAAACACTTCTTTAAAATGAATGAGATATTACCATAACTACTTTAAACTGTTTCAGCGTAACAGTGCTGTAAAATACAGCTGTAATCTCAAATATATCCAGCGAGTAAACTAAAAAGGGTTTTCACTGGATCACATGTCAATGGATCCAAACAATTCATCTACTTGCTCCAAGAGACAGTTTTCTTATTATTGCCACTAAAATAGTCCCATCCTTTTATAGTCACATAATCCTATGACTACATAGCTGGACAAGTTTGGCCAATAATTGAGCTAAATGAAGGTCTAGACTTCATGCTAATGACTGAAAAGTTTCATTCCACAATATGGACACAGTTAAGAAACACACTCCGAACAGGGACATGCTTCCATTGCCTGCATGCTGTTACTGCGGCCACAATTTAAGAAGATGGCGCTGATGGGGAAAGGAAGTCACAACTCTTTGTGAATTCAAAGCCTAGGAGAAGAGTTGAGGGACCTACTAATATTTCAAAGTAGGCTGAGAACCATCCTCTATCTTCTTATTAAAGTTAAATCATCCCACCTTAGAACATGAAACAGCTGATGTTTGCATTCCCATTAAAGGTAAGGTTACACTGTCAAAGGTTACACTGTCAAATTCCACTCCCCAACACAAAATCTTGCCTTTTCTCTTTTTATTGAAAATAATACAAAATTCAAGGAAGAAAGCCGCAAAACGATAAGCTTACAAATGTACATATTAAATAGGAGCCAAGAAATGCGTGTTACAAAAACTGTTTCCGGAGGCGAGAGCCGCCTTTGCGGGGGAGGGAGGGCGGGCGGGGGCCGCCGCCTCCGCGGGCGCTGTCCGTGGTGCTGAACCGGGGCACTGCGCTGAACGCGGGTACGGGACTCGGCAGGGTACTGCAAAAATC